>QJOA01000314.1:0-72273 GCA_004155915.1 Monosporascus sp. CRB-9-2
CCCCCCCCCCCCCCCCCCCCCCCCCGGAGCGGTACCCAATACACACGCATGCAGTACCCGGCGGTTTGGTTGTAAATGCCTTATAGTAAACCAGGGTCTTGCAGGTGCCTACGAAATATGCCCTCCCCCTCAACCCCCGGAACGGTACCCAATACACACGTATGCAGTACCCGGTTGCCTGCGGTAGGTATCGAATGAAATATTGAGTAGAGGATCGTCATGCCAAGAATAGTCACAGAGGGCGCTCCGAGAATGGTCAGAGGGCATGCCAAGAATGATCCGATGGGTACCAAGAAATGTCGCTCCAGATATTTCAAGCCGGATACACACGACGAACATGAATGTTTCCTAGAAACACACACGATATGGGAAGTGTGGTGGGAGACTGGGTTTCCGCCCTTGTGCCCGCTGGGCTTACACGTCAAGATACATGCCCGACAGCTCCTCGACTGGTAGAGTGAAGGTCATCAGACTTCACCGAAAACCTGGTTGCCTTGTTCCTACGCGAATCCGACGATGGTACACGTATATAAAAACCCGACCAGTCCCGCTCGTCAAAGCCCAAACTTCGTCATGACAGAGGATCTTCTCATCCAGAATAGCCCGGCATCGATGGCATGAGGACATTCACCCCCGTGTGTGTATACTGCTCATACTCTCAATCCACCGCCGCTTTCCACTTGTTAGGTTAACATGAGCGATACCTCTCAAAACGCGGCCTGCAAAGGGTACGTAATGCTTGACCTGAGCATCATTCAAGTGTCGAGTCTTGGATAACTCTGATATATCTGTTGTCCTCGACCGCTAGCCTCCTGTTTAGATTCCCTTACTAGCATACACTCCAAGTTACTCACATACCCTTCACTCCCCTTCCTTCTTTCTCTCCAGGCGTGCTAGTATATACGTATGCCTTCAGCCTCACACTCGCTTGCAACCGATTCATATGCCCACCTGCATATGCGCTTTCAGCCTTCTTACACGCCTTCTCACTCTATGTTCCTCCCTCCCGTCATTCTCAACACCTTGAAGCAAAACCACCGCCTCACCTGTTCTATAACCGGCTCCTCCATTACCTGCCCTAAGCTTCAAGCCCACCGTACTAACACCCAACTGCCACAGGACCCAACCGGCGAAAGAACAACACAAGTTCTCCTCAGATGACAATAAAACCTCCTCCTCCCAACGAGTCCATAACTTCTTGCGCACTGTCAAGGAAGACGGCGCTCCTATCATCGCCTTGTCTTTCCTTGCTCCAATTTCGTCGCAAGAAGCGATCGCGGCCCATCCAGCCAGAGTCCAGCGCAACATCGACGAAATCATGGCTAAGTTCCGTGGACAGAAGTCATAAGGTTGCGGCTGTGAAGCCCTGCTCCATGGTAGAAACCTTACCACGCCATGGATGTTGAGCAAGGACTCTCCTGGTGCGTCCCTGCCCGTCCTGTCGAGCTGTCACTTCTGACGACCCTGACAGCTTCTGCCGTTATAGCCCTGGCGGCACGTTTGTCAAGTAGAAGGTACCCGTTCTACTCCAGCCTCCATGACAGACGGGCTTCGGCAAATGGCTAGGCACACATGAGCGCGGAAAGACCAGCGCACGCGATGATCCTCCCTATTGCAGTACCAAATTGTTTCCCAAGCATGGGAGATAAGCCAAGAGTGGTCTCGGGATTGAGGAAGCCAGGCAACCTATTTAAAGGCCAACCAGGTGACAGGGCTTCTCGAACGGGAGACAGCTCTGGTAAAGGCAGTTACCCGATTATACCCTGTCATTACCCCATGTCATGGACCTTGGTCATGCATGTGCATCCTTATTGTGGCATTTGTTGTAACCTTACCATATAATCTGCCGGCCTGCCATGCTTCCTTTATGTATGGATTCCTTTTCATGTTTTTTGTCCAATCTTTCCTTGGTCGGATCGTAAGAATATACTATTTCTACGAATTGCCCTGTTCGCCCTTTCTTTCCATCGATAGATTACTTCCATGATCTGTCTTTGTTTTTTTTTCCTTCTTCGTCTTGTTCTTTCACAATGTGCGACGGAAGGGAAATGAAACATAACGGGGGATAGATGGGAAACGGGATGACAGGAATTTGAAAAACCACATTAGACACTATAGAGAGGGGGTATACACAGCATGCAACTGCAAATGCAGAATTACCGCTTCTGAAGTACCCGATATCCAAAACGTTGTCGCATGCGTGCAATACTTCTCGAGAGTACCACAATCCTCGTATCCCTTTCATGCTCTTTTTCATCGTTGGGTTGCCTTGCGCTCTGTTTATGGGCGTTCGATAATCAGAACACAGCCGGTTTCGAGACAACCAAAAGGCGCTTTTCCAAGTGGTTCAAAGCGGCTGTGGGTACCTCGGCAAAGTTCCACTATGGAATACCACTGCCGGGACACAAACGCCCATGCCCAAGAATTAATCATTTTCTCAAATCTCATCACCGAGCCTTAACACATACCAGCAAACCCCGCGTATCCCCATCTTCCAGCGTCGCAAATCGTATAATGACGGAACCCTAAGACTGCGAGCCTGACGCCCCTAAGCCCCCTAACGCTAAGACCTTTGTGAAATGGAGATAGGCATTAAGCTTACGTTTGCGCTCGAGGACAGCAGGCTGCAGACCGTATAAGGCCGTTTCGTACGCGCGAATGTATCCAGAGTGCCCAAGCTTCCGTTAGCGTCTCCGTTGCCGCCGGAACTTGCTCATGGGCGTCGTAAGTGCCGTCTGGTAGCGTTACCGGGTGTTGACTGACGAGTTCCTGTCTCTATCTTTGTTCCGTAGTGGCCAATAAGTGTGAGCTGGCGTTAGATAAGCGTACGTTATTTCTGCTCCCGAGATTAAGCGAACCGGAGATGATACTTCACGTAAGAATCGTGGGCGGGGCCGTCTTTCGGCGCGTCGCCGTCGATGTGCCCCCCGTTCTCACCGTCAATTTCGCTACCATCATACGTTCCCTCGCCGTCGTCGCCTTAAAGTCCATAGCCGTAGAGGATAGACGGGTCGAAAGGCCGTACGGCGCGAAGCAGCTCGGCGAAGAGGTACATAAGGCTATGGAATAACGCGCGAAACCTAGGCCGAATGGAGAAGCGGGCGCGCTCATATACGTTTAGAAGCTCCGGCACCAAGGTCCGTTCGTACTCCCCTTCGAAATCGCCATTGTACGGTAGCATTCCCAAGCCACCAGGTATCCGACGCAATCGCGCATCGACATATTAGGGGTACGTTACCAAAGCACCACGGCGTCGGGGTCCAATACGAGCGGGTCGGAAGCTAAGCCGGCATCTGGCGGCGCCAGCGACACCGCCTTCGCCTCGATCAGGTTCGGAAGCTCCGCGAACACTTGCGCATACTCAGTGTTCGGCAGATCCGGAGAACTAGGCGACTCCCAGATGTCATGTTCGATGTGGCGCCAGATAGGCCGAATTGGCGGGAGGGTGACTCCCACTTCGTCGTCTACGGATATGACAGTTTTTTTCCTGCTTCCTCTTCTCCCTCTTGAGGCCCAGACTATAACGTAACCTAAAGGTTAAAGATTTCCAGTTATTACCGTTACCCTTTCCTGTTCGTACTGCAGCTTATAACCCGTATTAGCTTCCTGTACCGTATCAGCACCTCCACGCAAAGAGTCGTGTCCTGTCATCAAACTAATCCTCCTCCGAATGCATCAGGTGCAGAATATCCTAATACCGCTGATACCCCACCACCATTCAATTCAATACGAACCCTGACCCATCATGGTCTCCTTGTCCCGTGTATAAGGTGACCATCGCTGTGGTAAATACCCACAAGCTTCACTTGTAATGCCGAAGCATCACTTCCCCCTCCTCTTCACTTAGCCTCTGACCGTGCCGGATGAGTCGCCCTGGATGAAGAACCACATAAATCATCATTACCAGCCACATAGGTGTCGCGTCGAGAGTGTAGACGAAGGCCTCGTGCGAAATGATAAACCCGCCTTCTCCCTGCAGATATTCTATCGTACGGATAGAACTCCGAATAACAATTAGAATTATAATAAGATGTATTGCCCTAAAGTGGTTCTTCCAGTTGACGGAGCGATCCATCGTCAAGATTCTTGGTGGGTCCCGGCTGATGCGGCGCTGAGCGTGCCAGGCTATGAGAAAGAAAGCCGATAGCGCAGCGAGCTGCGCAATCAGACCGCCGAGGATTATCAACTTGCTGAGTTCTATAGAACGCGGGTCCCCGGATGCGGGGAGGACGGCGCCGATGAGCTGCGTAGCAAGGCAACCTAGGTCGATGAGAACGCACAGCGGGGTTAACAGGCGGGGGCTTATGAGGAGGTTATGTCGAGCCCCAATGGATATCACAATACGTGAGAGACTCATGTATACCGTCGCGGCGAGCAATGGCGGTGCCACGAGGAGAAGTAGGTTTTGTTGGATCCAAGGGCCAAGTTTATTTGGCGTATCGGAGGACAACGCTCGGCCATAATAACCAAATGCCTCAGCTACGCGGATGGTCAGACAGGAAGGGTGCTTGAGAGACCAGATAGACTTACCGATACCGCCGAGTATGAAGGGGATGAAAGACCATGCCCGAAGCGGTATAAGGTAGAGAAGATGGGCGACGGTAGCGAGCGCAAACAATGCCATGAAGGCGTAGCCCGCATGTTTGTTTGGCCGGTACTCATAAAAAACGACGACTTGTGTTCCATTTACAACGGGACCAAAGGGGGGCCCCTCACTCATCCTTGACTATTCGTTGGAAGTAGGTCGAAATCGAATGGTTGACTGCTGTAACTGCTAGAAAGTCAGGGGGGGCCGAGCGTTGTCACTGCTGGTTACCCAAGGCTACCAGAAATTCATTAAGATGGCAGAAACTTGATCATCTTCACAGCGAGTTCATAGACAACTTAAATAGTTGCGTCGCATGCGCAAAACCTACAAGTCGCCTCCGCATGTTCTTGTTTCAGCGCTTGTACTGCATCTGTAATAGGGAGTTGAGGCCGGGAACGAGGTGGGTATTTTTCGCATTCGAATGCGAAAAAAGGCTTGTCCAATTACATCTCCCCACGGTATTCTTAGTTACCTCCACCATCCCACTAGTTTCCCTGGCGAGCATGTAGACTCCCATAGAACTTGTATGGAAATCTACCTGTTTCTATATCTGTAAGTCGCCACCACCACAACCCGAATATAGCGATCTATCACTTATTAACAGCTGTAATTGCTTCAAATCAAGACCTTTTCGTAATGTCCCTAAAAGCCTAGCTTCGATATATTAACAGATAACACCTTCGCGAAATGGCGCCCTCAATTGCAGCTGCCGAACGCCTTTAATAGGGGGTTAGGTAAAGGGCTGCGTTAAGAATAGTGGGAATCAATAAAGGAATTGATGGAGGTCATTTGTATACAAAAAGTATGGGAGTATACACACTAGCTGTGTACAGTAGGGAATCTTGCGGGAAGGTGGGGGTGACTGATCAAAGATCCCAGTATAGTTGATAAAACGTCCAAGCCATGCTAATTTGACTTGCTACAACTTTCACATTTTATTCTTGAGCTACAGATAACAGAGTATTCTCAGTTAGTTCTCCACTTGCCCCAATATTCCCCTTATGAAAGTAGAATGTGGTAGCCCATAGAATTTGTATGGGAAAATACACCATCAATTCATCGTCACTTTAGCAGCCCAATAGCAGCTTAAGCAAGCCCCTTATTGCAAGCTATTCCTTCCCATTCGACGCGAATTCAACGCCGTTTGAAGCCATTTAGAAGAAAACGTAGGGGCTTTGATAAAGTTCTATTTGGAGATATACTACGATTTCCAATCATTAAGTGAAGAAGAGTTATATTGGGCTATTATGTATGCGTGGAAAGCAGCCCCTAAAGAGTTCTTGCAATTATTGCTGTCACGATAGGATCGGATAAAGCGGTATTATGACAATAGTGGGAAATAGCAGAAGAACAAATTGTATGGGCATTGACATTCTAGCCAATTCCAGTATTTCGTGGGCCTGATGGAAACTAATTGAAAATACCGTATGGGACCCGAGGAGATAAGATTTGCTCTTCCGGCAGTTAAGACAAAGTCCCCACAGCAGGTTTCAGCCTTTATTCCACTCGACAGCTCGCGGCTGGCAGCCTGATTCACAGATTCGGAACCAATTTCGGTAGTGTCAGGGGTTTATTGCCATAGGAGGTGGCTGAACGCGTTTTGCACGTCTCTTTTTCCCCACCGCGGTTTATGTGGTCTTGCCTACGTCACCCCGAAGTTCCCGAAATTGACTCTTACTCGAGAAAAAGACGGTCTAATGGTGGCGCCTCCCACTATCAAACATTCTCTGAGTGGCTTTCCAAGGCAAGTATACGCAATCAACGGTTCTCTCAGTAGGATTTGCAATGGTCAATTTGTTGCATGTGGACAAGCCCCGAAAAAATACGAGAAGACCACACCACAAGTCAAGAAATGGGTGCGCCAATTGCAAGAAACGCAAAGTAAAGGTAACTCATCCCCTTTAAGTCCTATGATATGTCCTTAGAGAAGCTCATGAGCGTAGTGCGGCGAAGAAAAACCGGAATGCGCAAACTGCGTCCGCTTTGGCGTGCAGTGTAGCTTCGCCTCCGGTGTTACCATCCGGAAAGGATCCCCATCCTCCACCTCGGTTTTATCCAAGCAATCCTTGTCTGAGGTCCGTGGCCGTGGCCGCCCACGCAATAATTGGACGGCTACGGCCGAACACGACGAAATTTCTGAGGCGAGTGGGACATCGCGGGCATCAGCAACACCATCTCTCTATACTGCTGAAGGGCATATTGATAAGGCCAGGTCGAACGTCCAGGAGGCCGAGCTGCTATTACACTTCGTCCAGTTCACAGCATACAGTCTGGCAGGCAGTGACAAGAGCGATCACCCTATGGCGCGATTCTGGACGTACAATCTCCCTCGGATCGGCTTGTCCCACCACTTCACCCTGCATCTCGCATACGCTGTAGCGGGATACCACTTGGCTTATCTCGGCAAGACCGAAGACCGTCATCAAGAGTTAAGAAGATTAGCTGAGCTCCACGCTTCAGAAGGCCTAGCACAGCTGACAGCGACACTGGCTCGATTGGACGGGACTAACTGCGGCGCCGCGTACATATCCGCGACACTGGTATGTTACTGCACGTTTGCTGCAGGACCAACGGGCCCTGGGGACCTGCTGGTGTGTAATGTCGATCAGGACCGTGATCACAACTGGCTCCCGTCGATCCACGGCTTGCGGCTAATAAAGGAGTCGTTCGACGATGATGTGCTATTTACCGGGCTCATGGATCCGTTCCACCCCAAAAGCTCTGCTCAAGTCAAAGACGCAACAACTGCCCGAGACAAAAGGGCGAGGTTCTCTCGGGAAGGCTTCTTGCGCATAGATTGGGAACAACCCCTATCCGATTTGCGCAAGTTCATAGTTATGTATGACGGCGGCGGCGGCGACGACGATGACGACGGGATCTGCCTGCGCTCTCTGGACTGTCTGATAGCCATCTACAGAGCAACATATGGTGATAAGGACGGCTCTTACGATGGCCCACAGGAATACCAGCACGCCTTCGGTTGGATGTATCGGCTAGAAAAAGGATTTGTAGTCTGCCTTTGGAGGAAGGACCCGCGAGCACTCATCATACTAGCGTATTTTGTTCTTTTATTCGAGACGATGAAAGGGCTTTGGTTCTTAGACAACTGGGAGAAACACCTTTTGACCAGGGTCCAATACCTACTTGGCGAAGAGTATGTTCACTGGTTAAGATGGCCATTAGAAATGGCTGGGCTGGCGTGATGCGTCATTTGGGGGGTCGAACTTGGCCGCCAGAACGTACTAAGATGGAGACCGACCTCCCCCCCCGTTTTCAAGCTCCACCCACCTAATGCGCTACCCATCTTCGAAGATATTAATACTAATTACAGCCCTTCAGCGCAAATAAAAATGTCATAACAATTTCTTAATTAACTTCATAATAAATAAAACATATAATAATGTATCTTAAAATATAGGTTTTATTAAATTTTTATATTAAAAGAGTTTATTTTATGGTTAGTTTTGCCAGATAATAATAATAAACGTGATATTAATTAATTAATATTTTTGACGAATATCATCTTTACGAAGTTATGTTTAGTTCGAATTATATTTTTCTTAATTCGTAAATTTAATTTTATTAACAACTATAAGATGTCGTTAAACATTATTACCTACGGACCCCTCTTAACCACTCGTGGGTCAAAACTTCAGCTTACGTGGGTGGTTAGTCCAAAACAACCCTAATCTATAGACAAAAGCCATAAAGAGAGGATGCCTTCACAGGGAGTTTTGACGACGTGGACCGCCCCGAGCCTAAGCACATTCGACCATGTAGGACCTCCAACCATCAGCCCGATCAGGTGCGTTCACACACATATTAGAGTTATGCGGCGCGAACTCGAAACCAGATCCAGGAGTACATCCCTCCTCGAAGAATGCAGTGACTTGTTAGGTAAGTTAGTGAGTGGTCCGAACGGTCAGGATCCTTAAACCAGTGCGAGGACGTACGGCTACACTCGGGGTTGCTTTCATGCAATGACAAGAGCAAAATAGAACCGTAGGCCTGTTCTAGGGGCATAGGATTGCACTGGTTTGCCTCTTCCAGCGGGACAGAGACAACGAGGCTAATGCCGATTCCGTCACACCTGGCTCCGTACACGGTGAACTCGGCGACGGTGGTCTCGCTCTCGTTCTGACGGGCTCCGATGGCCGCAGCACGAACGCTCAGCGCAAGGGCCGGGAGGGAGGCGATAAGAGCCGCGAAATGCATGGTAAGATGATGGCACGGTTGCTCGCTGCTATTTGTGTTATCCAGTGTAGTTCCTGAAGCTAAGGAGGTATTCTTGGAATCCTACAAAATGCAATATAATCGGATACTAGCCTTATATACTCGGCAGAATAGCTACTCATTCTCCGTGTGTTACCTACTCTTGTCCCCCTCTTTACCGTAAGAAGACCCGAGCCTCATGCGGATATCAGAGGAGAGGTCAAGGGTGTGTTGAGGCGTCTAGGGCGGTCATGTGGAAGATATAAAGGAGGTCAGCGACACCCAAATTAACAGTTAACTCGCTATTCAGCTTAGCTAGGTCTAGGCCCATATACATAGTAAGTCAGCCCACATGACGACCAGATAAACCCAGATTCCCAGAAACGAATGTTTTAATGTGTGATGTCAGGGTCTCATACTCCCGTCCTTTCCTGACCAATTATAAAAGAGGGCTCCACCATCCCTATTCGATACACGATCTTGGCGGCGCGAATTCAGCTGCCCAGCTGTGGCTAACAGGGCTTCGTATTTGCATTTCCCCCTTTTTGGTGCTTCAGCGGATCTGCTGTTAACTTATCATCCGCCTGGCTGATGTCAGAAGTCCTACAGAATACGCCCGAAGCAGGTTCTCTTAAATGATGTGCCCTTCGTGAGTCGGGGATACGTCGGCGGATGGTTATACGACTGCTTATGGCTGGGGTTAGGTCATATGTAGCTCTGTTCCTGCGTTGGAGACTCGTTCAAACACCTGTATTAGTAATCGCTGAATTACATAAACCTCATCGCATAGGAGGTGATGCCTGTTCCCCCAAAGACTTTCTTCCTCCGGTTAGGATTTAGCCTGTCTCTATTGGACCCAGAGGCCTAAACAACCCAATCCACTCTACAAGCGCACCTTGTGGAGAGGATTGACGTCCATGTCCGAGATCCTTACATGAATGGCATAGATCGGGCGATATTTACGCATGGATGGATACTTGAGTAGATTAGTGAGCACAAACGGAGTGCTTGGAATCTTACATAATTTATACGGAAAGCTATGTACTTTTGTTGTTAAGCTCCCGATCCACTCGGATTCCTTCTAAAATTGCAGCCATAATTCTTATCCATGTTCCGTCCTTATTTTTATAGCACGCCATAGCCCTATTTACTATTGACGTAATGGACATATACGAAAGCTTCATATGAATGGATAGACGATTGCGTTCATTTTCAGAAGAAAACCGAATAGATAGATTGGCCTTGGCAGTTGCGCAATATTCCGGACACCACCGTGAACGTGGTGTAGTGGTTTAGACCTCTGACAATTTGGACCATGCCTCTAAACTCCGAGATAGGTATTCAGCTCAGGGCGCTGTTCATAGGTTAACTTAACGGCTATTTACGAGTGTCAAGGAAAACTATGCGACGCCTTCAAGGGATCTAGCTCTGCTTATGAGCCGGGCCTTTTTAGTTAGCGGTGAAATCAAAGATCACTCCGCGTTACTCAGAGCTTTCAAGCCGCTGACAGGCCTGTCTGGTCGTTTTACTTAGCATTGCACAGGACTGATCAACTTTCTCTGAGTAAGACAGCGCCTTTCTTGTTGGCCAAGTGACTTTACACCTTAATGGAGGCATATCTTGGCTTAAAATACTACCGACGCATAAAACCTCCTATAGAAGTCGTAATCCCAGTGAAACTGTACAATATGCGACCCTAAGAGAGGAGGGTATTACCTGACAGCTAACCCACTGCGAACTTTCTCAGCCATCCAACAGACAATCCTCATCATATTTTCTAGTAAGAAACCTCCTAGCATGTTGCGCCGAGATACGTCTCCAACTCAACCTTGTTAATAGTTAATCTGTACTCACCGTATGGTGGTCGCCCACTCAGGGTAGACTTCTTGCTCCCTCGGGGTCGACGCCACATCGCGGTCGTGAATTAGTTCCTCCAGTGGTAAGCGCTGGTGCTGACTTCGCTCACCCATCTCGACGCCCCTTTTCTGGATATAGCGCGCATAGCCCATCGTCTGTCTTTTCCATTCCTCCCTAGTTACCTTTCCCGAGACGTAGTCGGCATATATCATAGCATCGAACGCCGCTTGGGACGTTGAGGCCACAGTACTAATGATCCATCAGCGGTCAGCGCGAATTGCCGGGCTTATGCGGTCTTACTGAGGTCGGAAGCCGGCCAGGCTGTCGCCGATCAATACCACCTTGCCGCCCATGAACTCGTGATCTGGGCTTATGACATCCGTGACGCATTGCACGAATGGCTTTTTGGTACCACACACAACTTCGGCAAATTGCGGCGGCAGGCGCTCACGTGCGATCGCCTTCTGCTTCTCCCAGGCTCTCGGATCCGTCATTCCAGGGGGCATCGTGATACGCCGTCGATTACCTTCTTTGTCCGTCATAATCTCATCCAACTCGGGTGAGCCCTCTGGGAAGTTTGTGTAGTAGACGAAGTTGATGAGCCGCTCGCCCGGCTCGACGGTGCCGTTCTTCCCGGGGATCAGATACGTCAGGATCTGGACACCGGGGCCATGGAAGAAGGTGAAGCGCTCACAGAAGGCTTTCCTGACCTCTTCACTCGCTTCATGCTCCGGCACTGTGCCTCGCAAGGCGCAGTAGCCCGCGTATACCCGCTTTACTTCTGGACACAGGATCTTACGAACGGTCGAGCTCGGCCCATCGGCACCGATGAGAACGTCTGCGAACATGTTTCCCTCTTCGCCCTTGCTGGACTTCCAGAACACGCGCATGCCGTCACCCTCATCCTTAATGTCCATGACGCAATGATCGTGCAGGTGCGTCGCCTTTCCGTGGCCCGGTACGGGCGCTGGGACTTCGCAGTACGGGCTCTCCACCCCGTCGTAGTTCGCGCGCATCAGGTAATACGCCAGATCCCAAGACGTCATGTTCTGCACCATATCCTTCTTCTGGACAATCTCGCCGTCCTTATTTAGATATTGCCGGCGTCGTGAAGTAACAGCGATGGGCCTGTCGCAGCGATTATACCTCTCAAAGAACTCGAGCGTATCTCCTCCAGCCACGATTCCCGCCCCTTGGTCATGTAGTAAAGGAGTGGAATTACGTTCCAAAATAGTAGTATCGTGGCCCAATTCCTTCAGTGCGAGTCCTGCTGCTAGGCCACCTAGAGATCCTCCAACCTGGTTGTCCAGTCAATATCGCGGATAATGGTGAAAGAGACGCATCATCTGCTACCCACTATCACAAAGTGTTTCCTTGTCCCATTGCATATTTGGGATTTAGCTTCGTCTGGAGCCATCTGTTATTGTGTATCCTTTAGCAGTTGAGGATCGAATCTTGGCTTTCTTTGTAAGTCCACTGCGAACTATTTCCTTACGTCCTTTGGGTTGACGTCACTTAAGTATCGCACTACATATCGACCACATGTAGGTCAGTACTGCAGACAAGTGCCGCAGTCAGTTAACACCAATCAGATCTCGCCGTCATGTCGGCAGCCAGGATCTGCAAGCCGCATCGGAAAATTTATTTATGTCCAATAGCATCTGAATAACGTTCTGCAAACGTTTCCAGGCTATTTATCATGTTATGAAGGACCAATTAGGGTATACATGGAGGCCTCGTTGCAACATCCATAAGCAATCAATACGGCCGCCTATTCCTGCTCCATGCCGAAACAGATTGGCTCAGGGAGTTTCTGGGGATAGATCCACTGTGCGATCAATAAAAAATAGGTTAACACACCAAACGAAATCAGATTTAAGCGGTCGAAGCCCTCAGTAGTGAGGTCGCTACGTTCCGGCATATTTGAGCAGGGGGTTAAAATAGGGGTAACTGGACGACCCACACAGCAGTTTATCTAGCTTTCAGTACACAATGTAGTATTATCGCATTCAGGCTCATCGGGCAAAGACTCTGCACAGCCTACAATTTGGTAGCATCTCATGCAGTGATAGTCGTAGTTTTACTGGCTTCGTGCACCTAGCTGTTGTATGAACGTGATCGTTCGAGCTAAGTGGGCATATAATCCAATTGGGCAAGTCAGAAAGAGATATTCGCAGCGGTTGCGCCAAATCGGGGCCACCATCTTGGTGAACGGATCAGCCCCATTTGAACAACCCTGGCGACCAGTAGCCGAATCCTACAGGGGTTTCGTACCCATGCACACCAGCGCTTAGCACTAGGTTAGCTTAACGTCGGGGCCTCGCAGCGACGCTGCTGTCAATAAAATGAGTGGCAGGAGAAAGTTGTCATTTTAATAAGTTCTCATAGGTGTTGCCCAGGTATACCAGTGTCTAAATACTGCGATAGGATATCATGTCAGGAACCGCAGATTGCCATACATGTTCGGTGTGCCAACAGATCGTGATTGATTTATCTAACAAGTCGTACCCACAGCGCTACGTTTTGGGCACTCTTGAGAACCTGAGGATTGAGGAGGGGAATGGCGGCTGTGAGCTTATCAGACAATACTCAGACTATTCAACCTCCTCTTCACCACGTGGCATCGAACTTAATGTAGGTAGATACCGCGATCGGCGGTTTCCACCGTTCGCTCATATCGGTGACGTCGGGCGATTCGAGGATTTGGAGGACGAAGATGTCGCTGTCATCAGCCGTATCTATACCACCAAAGGTATACAGAGATGGCAACGCACGGGGGTGTCCTTAGGCTAACTGCAAATACTTAGGTGATCCAGCCGCGAAAGCGTTGCCATTGCACCCGCCAGGTCTGGATATAGGCTCGAAAAGAGCATTCAAAGTCGCGAGGAAATGGCTACGATCATGCTTCTACCAGCACACTATGTGTCCGGGTCCTCACAGGATACGACTTCCAACACGAGTAATAGACGTGTCTTCCGATCCCCCGCGACTGGTCGTGACGAAAAACGAAGGACTCACTTACGGCCGTTACGCAGCCCTGAGCTACTGTTGGGGCGGACCGCAGGTCGTCTGCACTACCAAGGAGACGATATCCATGCACACGGATAGCATAACATTGAATAACCTGCCCAAGACACTTCGAGACGCCGTGACTACTACCCGAGGACTGCGGCTCAAGTACCTCTGGGTAGATGCCCTGTGCATAATTCAGGACGACGAAGCGGATCGCATGAGGGAGCTGCCTTGCATGGCGCAGATATATAACAATGCCTACGTGACCATATCCGCAAGCACAGCCACCAGTTGCCACGATGGTTTCCTTGAACCCCGACGCTTGAAGTACAAGCCCATCCGCCTCCCGGCCAAGTGTCCAAACGGCAAAGCCGGTAGTGTTTTGCTCATGCATGACATCTCGGAGCTCCGTGATGAGCCCGACCCAATTCATACGCGGGGATGGACGCTACAAGAGCACCTCCTTGCTCCGCGGCTGCTCATGTTCGGGCCGCTGCGCATGCAGTTCTCTTGTATCGCGCGGACTCGACACGACGGCGGGAGCCCCATCGCGTTCGGGGCGCAGCAGAGCGTGTTCCCGGATATCGGGAAGTCGACGCTGTTCGCCGTGAAATACGGCGGCTTCGTGAGCGCCGGGAGGACCAACAAGGTGCGGCTGCAGGGCCTGCTGTATCGCACCGGCTTGATGCGCCTGGCGCTGAAGATGACCAACGAGACACCTTTGCTGACCCAGATGCTGGTTCAACATTGGGCCGATATCGTCACGGCTTACACGGCAAGGACTTTAGGGGTTCTAAATGATCGGTTGGCGGCTATTTCTGGCATTGCGAGCAAATTGCACCGCCCCGAGCTTGGCGACTACCTTGCAGGCCTCTACAGCACGTACTTACATGTCCAGCTTCTATGGAGGAGATCGGATCAACAGCTGTTATTGCCGCGACCAAAGGAATATCGCGCGCCGTCGTGGTCATGGGCGGCCGTTGATGGCGTGATCAGCCTGAGTATAAACCCAGATGATATCGACCGTTTTGGTGCCTCCATCGCCGTTCCTAGCATCTTAGAATCCTCTATCATGTCTGCATCCGATACCGACGCGTACAGTAGGTTCACGTCCGGCACCCTACGCGTGCTCGGTAAGACCATGTCGATAACAGTTGAAGTCGAGCCCCTAACATCGCGACTACTTGTTCCTTCAACCTGCGAAGGACTTTCGATAACCGAGGATGCTATAAATATTTGGGAAGAGGATTCCACTGAGCTCTGTTTCTTGATAATATTGGAATATTTAGGAGACCCTTCCTCTACTAGGATACAGGGTCTATTGTTACAAAAAGTTGGAGAGGAAAGCTACCGGCGGGTAGGGTATTTTTCAGGACGGGACGAAAACAAGTTTGAAGTCGGATCCAGATGGAAGAAGATGGAAATCTCTATTATTTGACAGCATACAGGGTATCCGGAGCAATTCACCAAAAAAAAGTCCCAACCACCCAAACCGCAGCTCGAGAGCCTCAACCAGAGGTCCGCCGCTCATCTAGACAGATGCACATCGCCACGATAACAACCATATCGACATTAGGCGCGATAGTCACTGCATACGTCTGCTTGTCGAGAAAAATCTCTCGCATGTTGAAGAACTTGCGCTCAATAATGGCGACTGGGTTGCGGGAAGCATTGCCGAATATCTGCGCACTCGTCTGGAAGAAATCGCCCGTCATCCTAAGGTCCTCTTTTCGTCCCGAGGCGGAGATGAACCTGCCGACGAACTTACGGGACGTGACTGCGTCCTGCCAGCGTCAGCTTCAGCCACCAATTCTCGACGATGCGGAAGCACGCGAAGACGAGGCGCGCGCGGAGGGCAACACTCACAGCCGAACTTGCCGATGACCTCCAGGATTAGGTTGCCGGCAGGGTCCTCGGCATAGTACGTCGAGTGCAGGGCCAGGAGCTTCTTGCGGATCGTGAACAGGTGGTTGCCCCGCATGTCCGTGACCACCTTGCGGCCCGAGAGCGAGAAGAAGTTGCCCTTGACGTCAAAGACGGGCTGCCCGCCGACGGTCTTGATGGTAAAGCTGTCGCCCGACAGCGATATCCCCTTCTCCTTTATCATGAGCGTCTCAGTCTGCCGCGCGATGAACCCGGGGAACAGGCCCAGCGGTATCGGATAGGGGTTCATGATCATCATCATGGTGACGTGATCCTCGAACGGATAGTCAATTGTAATCAATAATCATGAGGAAGTGAAGTATTCTAAGTTGATTCTATATAGGAGCGAATGGGGAGGCATAGCAGATACCTATACAGTTGACAGACTGAATTAACCTCGAGCTCTGTTAAGTCTATATGAGTAGGGGATGCCACACTGCCGCACCTTCCTATTTTGGTCTCTTACATGATCCATTCCTTCTCAGTCCCAGCCCTAAGTAGGGGCGTCGCAGGTTTTAAACGAGTTGCGACAGTGGAGGTGGCAGCTGGGTTGCTTTGGGTTCCATATGCCATATGCCTCTCATCGGGGGCTGAGCAACAGTCGGACTGCGGCCGCCCACTTTAACAAAAACCGCGCCCCTTTCAAGATGTGCCACGTGTGCATCAAATCGTCAGTTTTACCGGCTTAATAAGGGGCGGTTTCCGTTTAATTCTGCCAGCGACCTTTCATATTTCCATAGGATAAGTAGACAATAAGGCATTGATGAGAAGCGTGCATTCGCATAGTGTATATACTTAAGAGTGGAAGATCCGGAAACTGAAGGTGGCGGGCTCGAGGGACCGACGAAACTGTCTAACCGCGATAGGGAGATCAGGGGCTGATGCCCTACCGCTGGTTTGGACAGCGAATTTCGTGCAGCCCTAGCGCTAGCGGGCCCGGTCAGCCTCCAACGTCGTAACTAGACGCTAGATCCTTCCCTGGCAGACTCTGGCCAAAACCCCACCACCCACACTCTACACCACATATGAACAACCATATTTACTTATACGTAATTTAGCCTATAAAAACCGTAGGAACATACAGAAACATTTACCATAATATCCGGCTTATACTTTTTATAATAATACCAAAAGAAGGGAATTATAATCGTTAATGCGTTGTTGATTTAATTGCAGGTGAAATACAAAGGATGTTTTCGAAATTGGGCACGTTTTAGTATGGGGTATGGGGGTGTCCTAACTATTTTGGCCAGAGCCTGCCTGGTTACGCGTTAAATCTAAATCTTATGGCTGATAGGCTAAACGGGCGCGGTCGGAACGTCCACAATACTTGAAAAGATAGAATTGATTGCCATCGCGAACCCCCACATGAAAACCGTTCTTTGACTGACGTCAAACACGAGCGGTGGGGGAAAGGTAGCTTCTGTCCAAGTACCCAAAGGCCTTCGGAAGTGCCTGGCTTCTCGCCCAGCTCCAAGCGTGATGAACGCCGTCGATGTGTACACAATTAACATGGCAGCATCTTACGCTTACTTTGATATCATTCTGTGGATATCCTTGTAGTCAGACGACTGTGATCCTACTGCCCTTTTGGAACGTTGCACCAAGATTGGTCGGGAGCCCCGAATCCTGCAAGTGACACCGCGGATACTTGCAACACAGCAATTGTCTCAGGCTCATGTCGAAATCCTACCGGCTCCCAAATTTAACTCAGGAGACGTCGCCGCAGAGACAGCGAAACTGGCGGCCGCGTTGGGAAATCGGGATATGCATCTCTCGACTACGGAACCGTACGGCGGGAGATGCAATATTCGTTTAGGCTACAGCACGGGTGAGCACACCAGCTATGACAGGAGCACACTTCGGAGGAAGAGACGGCATAGGATATAACACTATTTTGCTTCGCATCGCTAAATAAGGTATCTCAAAAAGGTTTGTTCAAAGAAGCGAAAAGCCCGTCCACTCCCGAGCGACAACGGCCTACCCGGGGCCCCTTGAGTAGATGCGCCTGCTCCGCTCAGCTCACCACGCGCCGAAGACCGCGGGACTCCATTGGACCTGTGGGTCAATAGTTAGCAACAGCGTCCGGATCAGTCTAAGCATACGTGCCGGGCGCCCGCGCGGGGGCACGGGCAGCCCCGCACACGCACGCACGGGAAGGGAGGCGACTCACGACCTTGGGATCGATGTCCCTGAGGGAGGCGACGCCGATGTTGCCGGCGTCCCAGGCGAGCTCGTCGCGGAGGAGGTCGATGGCCCTCTCGACGCCGCGGGTGCCGTAGACGTTGGCGAACATGAAGGGGCGGCCGAGCCCGACGGCGCGCACGCCGAGCGCCAGCAGCTTGAGCACGTCGGCGCCGTAGCGCACGCCGCCGTCGGCGTAGACCTCGACCTGCCCGAACACCTCGGGCGCCTGCTCGTGGATCTCGACGGCCACCTCGAGCGGCGAGCGCACGCCGTCCGTCTGCCGCCCACCGTGGTTCGACAGGTAGATGGCGTCGACGCCCCGCCGCACGGCCTCCTGTGCATCCTCGACTGTCTGCAGGCCCTTGATGACGATGGGCAGGTCAGTCATCGTCTTGAGCCGGTCGTACTCGTCCCACTAGAGCCTCACAGTCAGTATTGAGTGGCATCTTTTTGCAGGCCGATAATTCGTGTGTCTCATCACAATGCTTACCGTAATGTAGGAGTAACTGGCGTCGCTGCGATATCCCTGTTAGCATGCAATGGCTTGATTTAAAACAGGGGCCCGCAACTCACGCCGATCCGACGCCGAAGCGTGCAGCGCGGTGTCTGACGCCGTTGGCCGGGCTGTCGACGGTGTAGACGATGGCCTTGGCGCCCGCCGCCTTGGCCTTGTCGAAGATCTCCTGGGTGGCGGTGTCATTGCGGTCGAGATAGACCTGGCGGAAGATGGTCTGGTTCTCGGCCTTGAGCTCCCCAATCTCCTCCATTGTCAGGTCGGCGTAGAACGCAGCCTATGTATGACGTCATGTAAGTCTTAAGTGAGCTCAAGTGAATTGATCGGGAACAAAGAACATACCATGTACAGAATCCCACGAGAGGCTGCGGCTTCGATGAGGCCCTTCTCCTTTTCAACGGGGTTTCCGTATGCTCCGCGCGAGCAAGGAGCAATAAAGAAAGGTGCCGAAACGTTGTGGCCCAAGATGGTAGTGCTGAGATCTGAGTGAGCACGGCGATAAGCGGCGGAGCGGGTACGGGGCTGGCATACCTGAGAGTCGACTCGATGTTCGTAATGTCCCTCATCATATGCGGTCGGAACGGGTACATGCTGAACGACTCTAGGTTTCTGCGGTAGGACCATTCTCCCGCCGCGCCGTTGCGGTAGTAGCTGTAGTTGGCGAGCGGCATGTACTTCTGCGCAGCGTACTGGAAGTCCGGGAGTCCGACAATCCCGTCCAGCGGGATCAGCTCGCCGTCCGGCACGTCACCGAAGATCTCATCAATGCCGGTATCGGGCTCGTCGAGCCACGGCCGCGCGGCGAGAGCTCCGCCGAGGAGCGAAAAGGTAAGGATCGAGGATCGCATATCGCGGGCTTAGAGAATGAGTTTTAAAGTTGGGGGAAGAAATCAAATGAAGGACTGACGGTCGGTGGGTGATGCAGAACATCGTCAGGAAGAATCCGAGGGATGCATGTCAGGGGATAGACACTATCTTATACTGAATGTCAGAAATGGGCCTGACATCACGGAGAGCGGCGTATTAGTGCGTCAACAAAGTAGCTCACAAGAATTTTCATTACCTCAAAAGAGGACAAAACCAAGATTTAGTTTTCCTAGTTGATTCCCTCATCTTCCCGGCTAATCAATCTTTAACAAGGGCCTCCGCCGAATCGATCGCCGAACCCTTGCCATGCAAGTAAGAATAGGCCACATGGGCTATAGGAGTGAGTAGATAATGCCTTTGGGTACGCCAGCGTACTGGTATCATGGTTCGGCTAATATTCATTGCTCTAATCAAAAGCCCTTTAAAATATGTCTCACTTACAACGTAAGACTTACGTTACGCGAGGATATACCCTCTGAATATTAGCAGATTCATTAAATCAAGGTCATTTGCAACAAACCGTGTTACGGTTAACGTGGGCAGGCCTTTATAGCTTATCCCAACCTTATCATTTTCGATACCGGCCGGCGGTGTCACCTATATTATTCGCTCGGTGGATGCCACATGAAGCAGGTGGTTCCAGTACGTAGACCCGGTCCATCGTCTCGGTATGGTGTAAGTCGAGGATAGTGCCGATTGATAAGCCCGCCGCAGCTGATTATCAAGCTCATTGGTCGAACCGCTATGCAAGGGATGGGCCGCTTGGCAACGGCTACCGAGAAGGCTAACTGTCTCAAAACCCATATTTCAAAGAAAATTTGATACCCTTGGTTAGCCCCGTAGGGCTCCCCCTACTTGGCTAGCTATAGCTTACGTACTGGACCGTGGGGCCAACGTCGTACAGCCTTATCGGGCTTACGTAGGTCACACAACCTCTCGACAGTCCCTGTGGGAAATCAAAGAAACAGCTAAAAGTTAATGACCGTAGGATCAGGACGAATCTGACGAGTGACTACTCCTCCGTACCAGTAGGCATTATTCCCCCAAGAATTAAGGTCCGGTTTCGCCGCAGTTGAAAGCGGCATCCGAGGTCACCCGGGTAGACCAATCCCCGGCTGTCTACACTACGTTGCGTCCGAGTTCGTCCGGGAACTGCCGCGCAATTTCCTGCGTGCATGTGGAGTGACGGAAGCCTCGACGCGAAGCCAAGGAACTCCCCTCGTTTACTTCATACAGCAGCGGTTCTTCTGACGATTCCTCGGATGCACACACCTTGGAGCAACGCAAAGTCTAGGGCTCCGCTCATACAAAACCCGCGAGATGAGTAGGGCGCTCAGCGACGATCTCGGCGACCCCGGGACCGAAATGCGCAGAACACAGTAAGGGTGCTTGCCTTGGCATCCACATAGAACCTGGCACGCTATATTCAGTATAGATAGACACCGCCTGTGCTACCATTCAAAACTCTCGTTATGCCACCAGACTTTACGACCCTTTCGAACCCATGTGCCGACGTGCCTTCTCAATTCATCAGCCATACCTTCGGGACCGCACACTAGCACGGCAATTCGTTCTTCCACGCCGTGCTTAAAGACGTCATCGACAATCTTTCGCAGGTCGGGCCTTCTACGGTTGCGATCCGGGGAGTATTTGGGTTGCCTCTGAGATAAATGGTCCACCTCAAGCTCGGCGTCTCCACCACTCAGGCTTCCCGTGCCGGACGTAGAGCCGAGGATGTCTCCAGTGAGATATAGTTGGACTTTGTCATCCTCAAGAATGCTCTGCGAAACGTCCGAGGCGGGCCAGGTTGCCTCACTCGCGCTTCGAACAGCCCATACCATGGTGACCCCAGCCCCCGGGTTCTCGCCCAGAACTGATCTGTAAACCGGTAGAACGAATGAAGCGCCGACTCCCCCGGCGACGAGCAGAATCTGGTCAAATTCCGGGCCCGCGAAGTTTGGGAATCGAGCCGCACACCCGTATGGCCCTTCAATTGAAAGGTGTATCTTCATCCCTGCAGTGCTGCCGTTGGCCAGCCTGGTTAAATTCTGCGTCATCGGTCCGTTGCGGCATCGGGCGATAAGAGTTAGATCAGTTGAATGTTCATCAACTGAGGCGATAGTAAAGGGGTTGAACATGAATTCGAAGATATAATGAGCTGCCGAAAATGCGGAGGGGCTCGGGCGAGAAGATGCTGGTACGCTAAGATATACGTGTGTGCCGGGACTCTCCCGAAAACGGCTTATTTTTTGCGGCGGAACAGGGGCCACGATCTTGATCAGGTTACTCCCAGGTATGGGGACAAAACTTGCATCAGTAGTAAACGTGTCCATTTTACGTAGAGCAAGGTCAATGATGAAGAGGGCAAGCGCCTCCACGACATAGAAGGTCGACGAGCGATGGTGGACGAAGACCACAGGTGGGAGCGCAAGGGCTACTATGAGATGGGTGATGAAGAAGATGCGGTAGGAATATCGTCTAATGATAGAGAGCGCTGTGGTGTTCAGTAACACCATACCGATAAACGCAGTAAGACCAAGGGCTGGCACAATATCAATGATGCGCCGTCCTAGGATACCCATTTGATAGTAATAGTTAAGGTAGAAAGCAGCATGCAAGCACATGAGGTAGTATATGACGCGACCGAGTACTCGATGCCATCGATTAACCCCCTCATGAGATGAACGGAAAATCAATGCAACAGGGTTGAACTTCTTGAGCGCCAATACGTATTGAATTGGCAATTGCGAGACGGCGACTATTCCAAACCGCTTCGTAAGGTGTAGGTAGTCTAACCGAAGGTCAGCGGAGCTCCTCAGCACCTCCCAGCTATCAAAAGAGCATGAAACTCACCATGGCCTGTCCCTATCACGCAGAGGAAGAGCAGCCACACGGCCCAGAGCGATCCCAAAACCAGTTCGCCTCGCTGACCCCAATTCCGTCCTAAGAAGGTTACCTCATCCCCGAGCCACCAGACAGCGCTACGCGTGGTAGCCGACCAGGAGCCCAGAGCACTCTGTCTCTGCTCTTTGAGGACTGGCGAGCCCGGAACGGCGGCATAAGAGGTACGATCACGTCTTGACCTCCTGACCAGATAGGCTCCAGCTCTGTAAACGGAAAACAGGATCAGCACAATCAGGACCGAACCATGCGCGACGAATCCGTAATAGTTCAGTGCCTGACGCCTAGATTGCTTCGCGGCTTGGTCAAGGTCCAGAAACTGGTAAGGCCAAGCCATTGGTTCGTCCGATGTCACTCTGCCGGTAGTTGATAGGGTCACCACCGATTAAGGACCGGGTAATTGTGTTGCTTGAAAAGACCCCCGTGCAGTCCGGGATATCTACAATTGAAACTGTAGCGCGATTGAGAGACAATCTAACGTTAGTGAGTGGGTGTGCTCTAGATTAGAATTCCTATGCAATTATCGGAATGCGAAGGAATAATGGTGTATTATTCAATTCCGCGATATCATTCAACACGAGACGCACGGAACACTACACGCTCCACGTCGCGAACCGGTCAACAATGCCCTAGGCTAGTATTTTACAGAGAAGCCAGCTTGGACATGGTATCTCGCATCCACTACCTGGAAGAAACATAGAACAGTCTACCAGTAAGTGCACGGCAATTCTTACGACGGTCCTAATATGAAGACATATTACGCCTACAAATATCTCTGGGGACGGCTTAGAAGATAGGCAAAGAGGGACAGCCGTACGGGGCGAACGCCAAAAGCTGCCTCCCCAAGCTGTGGTTTTCAAATGCGATGTTTGAAGCTGCAGCCTGGAATGCTAATATGTTAAAATTGTAACCTCTTATCGGTTTAAAATTACGGTATTTAAAGCCTATTGCTATAACTTGTACGTATCATGAAAGCCGTTCGTAACGCACCCAGTTCGCCGGACTCGCCAATATATGCACGGCTCAACGCCAGAAAAATAGCTACCCAAGTCCTCAAGCATGGGCCACCTATAGCAACAGAATGCTGAACAAAGTAATCACGCCCGTAATTGCCGCCATAGCCCCTGATACGTGTATCGCCGCGGCGGCGCCCTCTTCGTCTTCCCTTTGCTCTTCAATGATCGCTTCGAGGGCCACGCTAGAGTTTACGACCTTGAGGCAGGTCATCTGAGACGAGAAGTTTGCGACGAGGCCGTTTTCCGCGCCGTAGAAGACAGTGAGGATTGGAGTAACGTCGTAAAACAAGTCGTTAGTATTTGCGGCCGTGAGATTACGAGTCTGTGCCGAGTGTCAGTATTCAGATAAGTGACAGCCGGGAATGATTGACAGGAAGCGCACCGTAACCTCATGGCTCTCAATGAAGGCCAGATCATGCTGCTTGGGCTCAATAGGCCAACAATTTGATGTCAAGTTGTCGCTTGAGAGGATGACATCGGGCGCCCCGGGGCCGAAGATGGCTAGCGAGGAATCAGCACACAGCTTTTCGCCAGGCGTTTATATCAATTGGAGGATTACTCACGGCGCACCGTCACACTCTCCCACCTGTCAGTTCCTGCAACTCCTCGACATTCCCGATCAAGGTTATCGAGAAAGTCCTCTTGCAGTCTTTCGCAAGCATCCTCTCCGTCCTCGATTCGTAATGCTCTTGCTCGTGCAACGAGGGCATCTATGCAGACGCTATCGACGCCCGCCTGCTCGCACGTGCCTTGCGCCGTGTCGACGTGGTCTCCTGGGAACCTGGCGGTCGACTGATGGAAGAAAGCCGCGCACGCGCGGGTATCGCCCGTGTCCAATTCGAAGGGAGTTCCAAGGTAGAAGCTCGAAGTTATTATGCGCTCCCCTTCGTCATCCGTGATGTTGTTGCCTCGCACCCAAGAAAGTTCCTCTATGTCAGTGGGGACTCGCGCCAGCCCAATGTCGCCGAACGTCCTGTCTACGAGCGTGCACACATTATCCGTCGAGTCTTCGGGATTCGGGCAGTGTACGTCTGCGCACCCGACGATGGTGCTGGAAAGTTCCTGCGCAGAGCTCAAGCCCGCAAGGGCGGCGAGGGTGACTGTCTCCAAGAATGAATACCGCATTATGAGGTCCAGAGCATAAGAAGTGTCGTGATATAAAGCAGACCAAGGCCAGAATCCCCAAAGTGAGAAGAAAATTATTTGCTGTCCATTTAACCGACGCATGCAAAGAGCACATCGGAATTACAGGGCGTTCAGGTTATGCAAAGGCGCAGCCCGATTACGTGGGTTTGCACCGCAATCGACGTCGGCTCCTTCATCCTGCCCAATCGGTACAAAGATCAGCACCCAAGCATTGACTGCCGGCCGGAGTAGGCACTCGTAAGGCTGGAGGTTTTGTTAAACTCCGGTGCCGACCTCTCTCGATTGAAGGATCATGCAGCGTTAGGGTAAAAATAGAAGATTAGATTATGGGCTGAGTGGACTATTGATAGGTGTTGTCGGCGAAGCTTCAAGGCCTCTTTAAGGTCTCAGCAGGACGCTAATAGACCGAATTCGATCTCATGAGCGAGTACCCGGGCGCACAATATACTAACATGGAAGGTAGCGAATCTTCTGATCCTGACATTATTCGACTTTCGAATCCGATGGTCAGTATTGCGGGGGCTGCGTTCTGGTCTATTTTGACGCTACACCAAGAAACACTAGATCGAGAAACAGCTGACAAGCTACCAAAGAGTAAGGAAGGCGACCCACGCCAATGGCTTGCTCCGCCATGTATACACCAATAACTCATAAGAATATAGCGTACCGGGATGGTATATAGAGATAACGATACACATCAGAGTTATTGAGTGCCTGCTAATGTAGGCCCAATTACAGCTGTGGGACTTAAAGGGCCCACCACTGACTCCGTCCGTCCCAACGAAAACCCGGCTATCCGTTCAATATCTCACCACGCGCCCACGAAGAGCATATAACTTAACCTCACCTCGCCTTTTCAAGAAATTCGGTTATCGCCAGCCTCCTCGTTACCCGGAACTATCTAGCCACGGAATCAACCCCACCCACTATGGCAACCAACGACGAGGAGATAAGACAGCACATCGAGAGGATCGTAGCCGAGCAGCTGCCGAACTCGGCCATCTACAGCTTCCTGCTGTCGCAGGTGCGCATCGAGTCGGCGGCACGGGGAACGATGCGGGCGCGGCTGGCGCTGACGGCAAACCACGTCAACTCGCGGGGCGGCATCCACGGCAGCGTGTCGGCGACCATCGTCGACTGGGCGGGCGGCATGGCCATCGCGACGTGGGACCTGCGCGAGAAGACGGGGGTCTCCGTCGATATCCACGTCCGGTACCTGTCATCGGCGGGCCTCGGCGACGAGATCGAGATCGAGGGCACCGCCGAGAAGGTCGGCTCATCGGTCGCCTTCACGCGGGTGGTCATCTCCAAGGTCGTCGATGGGGTCGCCGGGCCCGTGGTCGCGAGCGGGACGCATACGAAGTATGTGAGGCAGCAGGGGAGGTGAGGGGGGTTCACGAAGACACATGTATATAGCACTCCACACCGAATAGACAGGGCGAGGATGCGCGTAACTAGTGCGTTTTCAAGAAGTTATGTAGGCGTCAAAGATATACGCCCGACCACTCTGTAGCCACCAGATGTCCGCTGTAGACTATGTCGACTCGACAACACGCAGCTATCTCCGGCTTCGGACTGAATGAGACTTTGGGTTAAAGCTCCAAGTTTACCCAAGAGAAAGACATACATAGCCATACAAAAACACAGAATACCGCCATGGAATGATGTCTTCTTTGGCCTGTTAGAACTGTTCGGTCACCCTAGCAGCAACCTGTCCAATTGTGAAGCCGTAGGAAAACTTCAAAATACTAGGCACAACAACTAATAGGCCTGCAGTCCAGCACATCCGCGTACCGGGACATTACCGGAATCGAATGCGGACCGAGTGTATGGTACCTTCTCCTCCTTTTATCAGATGCCGGCCCATACCGATATCGTGACACCCACAGGGTCAAAGTCGGTCCCTTCGCCGGGTAGAATGCGGCATCACCCCCCTTGGTATGGTGAAACCAGTCACTAGGTGAGATCGCAAGTGCTCGCAATGGCCGCAGGTCTCTCCATAGCCATCTTTACTGACAAGCCACTTAATATCTTTCTAACAGAAAACCAATAGAGATCAAAGCAAATAATCATGTGAGAGGTTGTCCGAGTTAATTGACTAATTGTAGCCGTTCCGGCTATCAGAGCTCCTACAATGATGATGGGCTCGGCATTAAAATTATACCGCGACCATCTCTCCTAGCTTGTCCTAAGTTCCTCAGCGATCAGTTACTGGTCCATTCGGGATAATGTATAACCAGTCGCAGCTCACCCCCCAGAGCCGCTAGCCGGAAATAAGACCGGACCATAACGACATGTGGCGTGGGGGTTGCGGGGGATTGCGGGGTGGTCCGCTGTGGGGAAGCGGGGAGGGCTCGCAACTGGCTTGTTAGGGAGGAAGGTGTAGCGGGTTCAGGCCGTCGTAGTTGTCCTTTAGACCACCTCATGCCAAAACTGGACGCCACTCAGGAAGAGTACCTGAAGGAGCTACCTCCGTCTCATTTTCCCCAGCACATAACTGCTGACATCGGAAGGATCCTTTAGAGTTGTTACGTTTTATGACGCCAGAACCAGAACTAGGCAGCACAACTGATGGCGTTGGAGAAACCCTGTCTAAGGAGGTTGAGAATGCGGGGACAACTTGAATGGCATCTCGGCCAGCACTACCGGAAATGCGGAGAAATAAGATAGTAGACCATGACATGTCCATTCATCCTAGGAACGACCTAAGATGCAGCGGCCGACAAGTATTTCCATGCTTTGTTCGTTCGTGTCCCGGGTCCTGAACTGTGTATCTATTAACACTAGAGCGCATTTGAGATAGCAAAGACTCGCCAGCACTAAGCCTGATAAAGGCCATCTCCAGCTCAAGTGACTAAGGTTTCCGTTGACCCGTCCTTAGTACGACCAAATCCGCTTCTCTCCCCGAGCATCAAGGGCTCCGATCTTATTCATCCTCGCGTACCACAGTCTCAAGCTTACAGTCACCGCAGCGACGAAGAAGCAGCATGCCGCGCACACGAAGTTGCCCGTGGGGTAGCCGTCCTGTGCCTCATCCGCCTTCCATATCCACTGGGCGATGATCTGGCCTATGCCGGCGCAGGAATTGTGCAGGGCAATGGCAAAGGGAATGGTCAAAAGGCTGGGCGTGTTGCACGTCACCCAATTCGTCATCGAGGGCGCGCAGGGGAAAGCCCCGGCGGCTGCGAGACACAGACAGCCGTAACGCTGCGCGTACGCGTCGTGTGGCAATAGTCCGGCGGTCAACCACCCCACTCCTCCGGTGATAGAGGCTCCTGCGATATGCCAGCCCCTGGCGTCGAAATGGTCCGCTGAGTAGGAGAGCGCGATTGCCACGCAGAAACCAACAACCCACGGAGGGACGGTCATGAGCTGAGCCTGGACCGATTGGTAGCCGAGGCCCGACACGATAGTGGGAGCGAAGAACGTGAACGATCCCTGGAGAACCACGTTGGCGATCTGTCCACGGAGTCAGCGACCGCTCATCTGATCAGTAAGACCCGGCTTACGTATGCAAAGTAATGCGCGAGCATGCGGGGGCTGAAGAAGGTCTCAACGATCTCCTTCCGGGTAGCATGTTCCCGGTTGTATCCGCCGCCTCGCTCTTTGAGCCTATCCTCGGCGAACTGCCTGTCTGACTCGCTCAACCACTTGTCGCGGGACGGGTAATCCGGCAAGATGAGGATAGTCGGCAGTACGCTTAGGATGGTAATGATGCCCTCGATTATGAAGAGCCAACGGAAGCCTTCCAAGCCCCCTGCTCCGTTCACATGGCCGATGCCGTATGCGATGGTGCCCCCGAACGCTCCGGCGAGGTTGCAGAAGGCAATGACCAGTGCGATACGGACGGCTCTCTCATTGTGGCGGTACCAGATCGTGATCACATAGACGATACCTGCAGAGGCTGCTTAGTTAGGGGACTTAGCACAGATGCGAGCGAAAGGCTTACCAGGGAAGAAGCCAGCTTCGAACTGTGAGAGTTAGCGGATTTCAGGTTCGGAACAAATAGCTGCTTGTATTGGCGAGGATGGGAGGAAACCAGTAGTCTGGCGACACTCGCCCGCCTTTTTCCGACAATACACGCACAGCAGCTCCCCGGCGGATGAAAGGTGGATTTAAGTATTCATAGACAACTATTCCCCCGTAACCGAACAGCAATTGAATTGTGCCACTCACCACTCCGATCATGAGCCGCAATGCCAGAATGGTAGCATAATTCTGGACGCCGGCAAATCCTATGGTCACAGCACCCCAGCAGCCACTGTAGCTCTGTATTAGCCCTTATACAGGGAGGCCGGAGCCACTTCCTGTCACCCGAACAATCCTCAACAGGGTCGGGTCCTGACGTACAGTAGAAAAGCAAGCCAGAGCGACGGCCGCACGTAATGCTTCATGACCCAGTTAGACGGGACCTCGAAGACGGCGTACGCCAGGGAGAACAGAGTGAGCGTGATGGCATAACCCTGGGACGTCATGCCGGTCTGCGTCATCAGGTCGTCGCCCGTCTCCTGGTTGAGAATGCGCGCATTGCCGATGTTCCCGCGGTCGAGGAAGTTCAGCAGGTAGAGCCAGCAGCATAGCGGCAGGAGTCGGAGGTCGAGCTTCAGGTTCAAGCGCCTGTTGCGCTTCCGGTCAAGCTCTGCGTTGCTGGTTTCCACAGCTACCTCCCCGTGCTCCTACGTTAAGGTAAGGTCAACTTGTCTTCTCCTACTGGCAGGATGACGAGGGCGAAGACGAACCCTGATTAGGTCATTCTCGAGGTGTTCTACGGGCCCTGGTTTCTCCGTCATTGTGAGGATATTTTGGGAGTTATGGACGGCTGCTCGTTAACGAATAGCCTACGTCTGCTGGCCCCGCCATTGCGGTTGGGGACGAGGGCGCAGCGGGATAGGGGGTGGCTTTTATAATACAAGCAGAATACGCAGTCGAAGCTAGCTTCAAGTGCCGATCCCACGGTGGCATAAGGACCACCCAATAGGAGATTAGGAGAAGACGACGACTCTTCTCCGCACGACTTCCCCATGTTATTCCCTAGATCTAATCCGCTTTTCAACGAAACTATGCTTGGTTACAAGGATACTAGGCGCGGGAGTGGACGAGCTAAAGCGAAACTACGTTTATAGTAACTCTCCAACCTGCGGGGTGCTCCACAAATCACAAGTACCTATCTCACAACTCATTATGAAGTTAATGAGTGGTCCGTCATTATGAGGCCGAGCCTCCTACAGTATTGTTATGGTATGCCGACTGAAGGAGTATAGGGCTACCGTGTGCAACTTGCCAAACAGCAGTTACCCCCTCAGGATATCCTAGACCGAGCAACTATGTAAGACTGGTTCTACATCATTGTTCGGCGAGGTTCTATCCGACTTGTGTCTCAAACCCGCCAGCCTCCCGAAGTACTTGTGAACTAATACCGGCTCACCTAGACTCGACGAGACCGTTCGTAGACAAACACCTTGGCAGATAATTAGAACAACAAAGCCAGTTCGACCACGTTATGGACGCTCACGTCTTTGAGTGCTATTATAATGCTGTTCGGACGAAAACGGCATCCAGAAACTCGAACAATGGACTCCGTGAACAAGCGGCATGTGCTGGCGATAGCGGATCATACTTAAATGCCGCCGCGTTCGGATTGACTTTTCCAAACGAAACTCTATCTTTTGCACGTACGATGCCCTTAACAGTATCAGTGGCACGAGCACATTATTAATAATTCGAAAGGAAGACCCCCCTGACCAAGTAACGAGTCGTCGAGAGTATGGCGAACCCCCGCTTTGATGAGGATGGTTTAGAGGTTTTCGGGGACAAAAAGGTTATCAACGACTTTGACAGACGGTTCGAGGCCGAGCAGAGAGCTAAGGATATCTTCTATCCCCCACGGAACAGAAAGCGCATCGCGCCTCGCCCTGGCCTAGGCGCGGATCACCCTCAGCCTAGCTCGGCTTTAGGGTTTATACCGTATACCGACAAGGAGAGAGAATCTTTTCCCAATGAATACTTTCATAATGATGGAGATCTCAAACCGTACACCGAGGCTTTTAAGCGCTTAAATCTCCCGAAGCCCGATAGACCTCGAAACAGAAGTCGATGGTACGATGTTGCCTACTCCCGAAGCCTCAGCAATAAAGCCCGTGACGCTCTTAACGGCACGAAGAGCGGTGAATGGCTTAGCCGATCCGAACTCGAAGTAGGTCTGCGTCTTGCCACCCGGCACCCCCAGGTATGGGTCCCTCCTGAGATCAATTTCTGGTCGAGCCCCGAGAACACCGAGCAACTTAGCTGGTCCGGCAATCATAGGACGGCCTACAAATCGCACGACTTCCTCGTGATTCCATGCAACACCCAACCGGGCGACAAGAATGGGATGCACTGGCAGCTGGTCATCTTCGACAAGAGGAGGAAGATGGTCTACTTCGCCGACTCGATGTACAACCCGAGCAAGGCAGTCGAAGAACAAGCCGACAAGCAAGTCGTCAACGAAGCCATCATCAACCTGCGGCACCTGCTCATCCGAAAGGGTATCGACGACCCCGGCGTCCTGCAAGGGGTCCGCATGTACCCCCGGAAACAGCCCGAGTACTGGGAGTGCGGGTATGTCGTAATCGAGGCGGCCCGCGCTTTCGTCCAGGAGGACGGCTTGTTGAATTGGCAGCACTCCAAGTTCTATAGGGCAACCCCCGTGAAAGACCGCATGAGGGCCCTAATAAGAAACATCGAACGCTGGTCTCGCATCGGCTACCGAGACCACCATGACCTAAATAAAACTTCTAGCGGAGGCGGAGGCACCGAGGCAAAACCCGCTGCGACCGCGAAACCAAAAAGCATCGAAAAACCAAGACCGCAAACGCCGAGCAGCAGCAATAATCAAGAGGCTAAGGTACGGCCCCCTTCAAAGGCAAACCGTACGAGTCTCCGAAAACCAAGACTACAGACGCCGATCAGCAGAGGCGAAGACACCAGGGTACGACCCGTTTCGAACACGAAACCCAAGAGTCTCGACCAAAGAACGCCCCGGTTTACCAGGAGCAGCAAAGGCGAGGAACCCAAGGTACAACACCCCCCTACGACCGCCAATAACCATAGCCTAGATAAGCTAAAACCACCCGCTAAACAGGAGTCCACTTCAGCTTCCGCCAAGGGCCCCAATGGGTACCCCAGCCTCACCATCAAGAGCCCGAACGATATTCCTAACGCGAGCCTCCGCGCCTCCGTGGTCCGCGTGGTGAAGCAGTGCATAGCTTTCAAGCAACCAGTGACCTATCAGGCCGCTTATGACGCGCTAGCGGTGGCGGAGGGCAACGAGGAGGAAACCGTGGAGATCATCAGGACGGCTGGCAGGACCGGGGATGACGATGTTATGGAGGTCCCTTTCGTCGATCTGGTAGCGCCTCCCAGAAAGCCCGCCATTATCGATCTAACAACACCACAGAAGCCTAAGAGGGGCAGGCATGAGGATACCGACGCTGGCCGCAAAGCCAAGAGGCGATACGCACCTCCGAAGCCGACTCAGAAGGGCAAGACTCCCAGCATCTTGGAGCGCAGACGGCCACCGCCCGTCAAGACGCAGGAATCGGCACCGGTGCGGTCACCGTGGGCGTCGTGGTATTCAGCATATTCAGCAGCACCGTCGCAGGCGGGCAGCCCGCGGGCAGCGGGTCCATCCCCAGAAGACGGGTTAGAGGTCTTCTTAGACTCGCTTGAGAGGAATGGTTTGGTGTACTTGCCCGAGAACACGGAGGTACACTCTGATTCTGACGCGGGGCCCGTTCGTATTCAGAAATTGGTCCAGTCCCTTCGGCGTAAGGCAGTGAGGGAAAACAAACAGTGGCGTGATCAGAGCGCGCAATTCTTATACGACATGCTGCGGAAGGGCTGGGGTGTGGATGGCGCTCTGGAGGTGCTCGAAAGGATGGGCTGAACTCAGACCGATAGGATGAGATAGGTCGTTTTTTGTTTTCGGTTCTTTTCTCTTCTTTAATATGATTTACAATCCACGGCTCGAACGGTATATGCCCATCATACGCGGTGATTAGTAGCTGTTTCAAGCTCATGCGACTGATGCGCAAGCAGATGGTTTTCAAGTGATAGCAACTCTCGACTGAGCGCTCGGTTCGCGTCGGGCGTTAATATTACCTTACGCTCACGTAGACGCAAAAGTGAAGCATCCAAGTTGTTCACCTTGGTCTCGGGATCTCGTCAAGGTGATTCCCTTTGATTAAGAGGCGGTCCTAGAACATATGAGCGGGTTCGCTTTATGGCTGGTGGTGATACTATGGGGCGTTCTACTGCACTTACCAGCAAGCTTTCCCACCCGAACCAGCTCAAAATCCACGCTATAGTCGTCATGCCACCTTGCCAGACGACTTGCCTGACCGAAGGCCTCAAGAGCTCGCTTACTACGTTTCTCGCGTACTGGTCCGCATCCATATAAGAACCAGCCTCCAACATCTTGCGCCCCTCGATGAACTCCCTCAGCGGCGCGTAGAGGCTCCGCTGGGGCAGCTTGACAGGCGGCGCGTTGTTGAACAGATCGGTCCGCACGCCGCCCGTCTTGAGCGTGACGACGCGGACCCCCAGCGGCGCAAGCTCCGTCCTCAGCGTCGCCCCCAGGACCTCGACGGCAGCCTTCGATGCGTTGTACGCGGCCAGAAAGGGTGGGCGCAGGACGCTATTGATGCTGGCGAGGTTCGCGACGACGGCGTCCCCGTCCCCGTCGGCGGCGGCGGCAAGCAGCAGCGGTAGGAACGCCCGTGTGACAGCCCACACGCCGAGGACGTTGACGTCGAAGACGCGGCGCGCATCCTCGACCTCCGTGTCCGCGAACGGCGAGATGTGCAGCACACCGGCGGCGTTGACGAGCACGTGCAGGCGCCCGCCGGTGGCCGCGCCGACGCGCGCCGCGGCACCCTCGACCGACGCCTGCGACGTCACGTCCACGATCACGGTCTCCATGCCCAGCTCGTCGCGGAACCCCGCGAGCAGCGGCTCCGACAGCCCCGAGGCGAAGACCCGGTGGCCCCGCAGCTGGAACTCCCTGGCAAGCGCACCGCCGATGCCGTTGGGCCCGCAGCCGGTGATGAGGACGTTCTTTTGCGGGGGCATGACCGGCGGTTCTGGGAATGCGTGGACATTAAAGCGGAGAGAGGATGTCCATAGCGAGGTTGAGATAATCGGGAGTTAACTACCTACACAAGGCGGAGGAAAGGAACCAGGTCGTCATACTTGAATTGTGGATAGCTCTTGTCCTAAAAATAACTAACTCATTTGGCGGTTCCCCCCACTTCTTGCATATATATGTCGGACGAGAGAGACAACGTAGAAACGCGGCATAAAGAGGCAAGCGGTGCTGGAAAGTCTATCATAACAACCTAGGTAGGTACCTTCCTACCTTGAATTTGAATATTAAATTACAGAATACCTTGCGTCGTTCCTACCACCTAGGTAGATATCGGCATTTTAATATGAAAGACTGAGAACTTCATGAAATATATAACAGCTAGTCTCGCCTTAAAGCCCTTTCCCAAAGGCGCCCGGGTAAAACTGCAGTCATCAACGAGAAGCCATTACTTACGAAAGTGGTATCGATGCAGCTAGATCTCGGGGAGGAAGTGTCTATAGGCTGTAAAGCTTCGAGAAAAGCTGTATGTACCTATTGATAATGATGCGTAGCTCTCAACCTCTTCCCTATCTTCTAGCTTAATTCGGTTAGGGGTAAAGTGCTACGCGGCATCAAACTTTATTGATTCTAGACCCTGCTGTCCAGGAGTATATACCCTACGCATGTCTTAGAAACAAAGATGCCGGCGAGAGGCGGGAGGGAGCAATGCTTTGTTTTATTTAAGCATTTATGCTTTCGGCCAAAGTTCTCGATAGCATGCATGAGAGAGACTGATCCGGCATTACAGCGCCTCCGTGAAATGCGGACCGCCCGGAATCGTCTGCCAAGGACATCATATCAGCGGCTCCGCAAAAACGCAAATTAATTAGCAGAGAGACCATAATAGTTTAGCGGGACTCTTGTTTCAACGAAGCTCAGAGGGGGAGATAAATATAGTAGCTATCACGAGGAGAGCATTACGAAACAACGCCTAACTTGTCATATCATCCATCGTTTCTGCCCGGCCAAATCCGGGGTATGCATGTACAGTGAATACATGAACCCCGTGATTGGGCACGCTCGGTTCTGCAGGCACAATTATGCCGTGGGGGGTTTCGAGGTGGGAAGCCACGGGTAGATGTGATGGATGGTAGGTGGCTTGAAGCAGCAACGGATTTTGATCTAGCGAGCTCCTCTCTCCCTCCATATCTATGCCAACGTCGAACAACGCATAAGAGCCATGCAGGTACGCACACAGAGGTCGCATCCCGTACCAATAGTGATATGCCGGTGTGATATTTATTAAAGCAGCATCGCATCGCGTCTTTTGTCCACGAGTGCCTAGAACTGACAAGCGGAAACTTTATCAACTGGATCAGATATGGAATAAGACGTACCCCACCTTTCGGCATGTGCATGTAATTACCTACCCACGTGGGCAACAGATTGCCGACCTAGATACATGCAGTACCTTTTAGAGTTCAGCCTACCGTTGTCTTCCCGCTTGGTTCTACAGCAACTACCGAGGAGTACTTGGGAACAGATTCTTCCAACGGGACGAACAGAGACGATGGTGTTTTCCGGTTTTCCCTGATAAATTCCAAGGTTGTCGTTGTAATTCCGTACTGCCTCGGCAGTGCGGATGAGATACGACATTTGCTTATCTGCCGCCCCACGCTGCTAACTAGTTGTTTTGTCTCCCCATCATCCGTGCAACCCAGGGTGCCCCATTACTAGTTAGGCTCCTACACGGCAACCTGACTGTAACCCTCTGGGGATTTTCAACCCTTATCGAGGCTGAGCAATTGATCAATCACTAATCGTCGCGGAGATTCTTCTTTCGAAACCGTCACGTGCATCTGACCCAACAGAAGGTGAGGGACTGGATGGACAATCGAAACAAAGAATCTCTCTACGAGGCAGATTTTCAGACCCTGAAGTCGAAGCCCTTTTCCTCGCTAACTTAGCCCCATACAGATTGCTATACGTATTATACCTTGAGTATAAGATAACTACGGTGTGTACTATGGTAAGGTAATAATACCGTTGCTCATGATTGAACAACAGGGCTCGGTCGAGCTAGCAATCCGTAACCGATAAAAGGTGGATCTTCTACCATTGTGACAAGTTCGCCTTAAAATTGGCATCTCAGCTTTTCCCAGGGTCCAGTTTCTATTACGCATCATGTACCAACATTTACCTTTTACCCCGGACACTGCAGGCCGCTTGACGGACTCTCCGTCTTTCAATTCGAGTCCCCCCTTTTTATCTTCTTCTTTTTCGCTTGCGCTTCACATAATTTTTTAAAATACGACGGGGGGGTCATAACTTGATCCTGTGCACAAGTAGAACAAGTCGAAGTTCGTCATCCCTCGCCACTCCTTTTTACCGTCCAGCATTCCGATCCTTCCTTCCGGCGCTCAGATACCCCGCCAGCTCCGGCTCTCCCTTTCGAGTCTCTCCTTATAAATCGGAAACCCGACCACACCTTCTTCGTTTCGATAGTGCCGTTTTCCCTACGTGGGCCTTCGAATTTCTGTGCTGAATCATAGGCACAAAGGGTCGACCGTGCTCCGATCCACCCGAGCTCTGTCGACATCATCTTCGTAATTAATAGACAACGCTTTGTTCCAAATTGGTACGAGCAACACGCCCGCCAGACGCGATGCACAACACGACGACATCCCCGAACCCGCAGCCGCCCGTGCCGATATCCATCACCATCTGCGGCGATGGCGGCTGCGGCAAGTCGTCCATCACCCTGCGCCTGGTCCGCTCGCAGTGGACGTCCGAGTACGACCCGACCATCGAGGACAGCTACAGCATCACACGCCGCGTCGACGGCACCACGTACCACCTGAGCCTGACGGACACGGCGGGGCAGGAGGAGTACCGCGGCATGTGGGCGTCGTCCAACCTCGGCGCCGACGCCTTCCTGCTCGTCTACGACATCACCTCGCGCGACAGCCTCGACGCCCTGCAGTACTTCAACGACCTCATAGACATGGAGGCCGAGACGCGCCTCGACAACGCCACGCGCGCCCACCGCGCCGGCCTCGCCCTGGACAAGGGCCACCAGTACCACGGGGGAGGCGGGTCCCGCACCATCCCGCCCTTCAAGATCGTCGCCGGCAACAAGTGCGACCTCTCCGAGTCGCGCCAGGTGCCCGCCGCTCAGGGCCTCGAGTGGGCCCGCAAGCGCGGCTGCGGCTTCATGGAGACGAGCGCTCGCCTAGAGGTCAACATCGAGGAGACCTTCGCCCTCATCGTGCGCCGCGTCGCCGAGGGCAGGCGCCTCGCCGAGATGGGCGTCCTCGACAACACCGAGATGGACCGCCGCGGCGTCACCAAGCCGCTGACGCCCCTCGGCGGTAGAAGTGGCGGCGGCGAGGGCGAGGGCGAAGGCGACGAGGAGAAGAGGGGCGTCGGCCAGAGGGGCCCGAGGCTCGGCGACGGCCAGAGGCTCGGCAGGGGGAAGGATGGCTTCTGGAGGAGTCTGCGGTGTTGGTAGCGACGCATCTGCCAGAGCAGCCCGTTCGGTGGCTATTATTCTTTGTGGGGTGTTGCGGATAATGAAGGGAGCAGAAGAGGACGTGCTTCTCCGTCCCCGAAGACGGACGGAAAGGGGAGGACCTGGGAAGAAAAGCGTTTTGATGATCCTTACGAGCCATGACTGTTGTTGAGCTCTGCGAATGACTGTTTATCCTCGTCCGAGTGTTGTTTGCTTTGGGATCGGCTATTGCCAAAGCCAGCGCGGGAGCTGGGGGTGGGAAGGTTTTGCTTTTGCAAGATATCATCATCATATCCCGGAGTTGCGGTCGGCGTTAAGCGTTACGGTATCATAGGGGCTGGCCCCTTTCTTTGGTTAGTTTTTAGAGCCCTGGTTTCCGCCCGGGGGATGGGGTTGCCAGCGCAGTATTATCGAAAATAGGCCCTCACAGTCCTGCATCTCAGAGTACCATAATACCATTTATTACTCGCTTCGAATTCACTAAATACCTGTTGCGATACCGTGGGGAACGTGCGATGAGACCCGATGTTTTGACGCAGAAGGAGAGGAAGGGCGGGGTTTGGCGCGGTCCTTGCGGCTCGAAGGTACTGACTGATACCCACATATCAACGACTTCTTCGACTGGAGGAACACGCAGCGACCGAAGGCTCGGATTTCCACATGTCTCCAAACACCGGGAATCAATACAAAGAATTCCCGCATATCCCTCAGAATATCCACATCCACGAACAAGCCGGCCCTAACCACTAGCAACCCACCCACGAGAAGGTTAAGTTCGTTGCTGATGTCGGTTGGTTATTCCTTGCACATCTTGGCCCCCCTAATCGGGTAGATGGGAATGTATTACTATTTTATTATTATTATTCGGGGATGACCCGCGGAAAGAAGGGGACAACAAAGTTTGGTCCCGCCTCGGTCTCATTGTAAGTAAGTAAGTGTGACACAGAATTTGGACGTCCGCTGGTTAGCCGCCGTGTTACTGTGAATGGATGACGCTAGATTATAGAACTTCTAGTATTAACACCTACGCCATGATTATCCTTCGTATTCCGGCGCCGTTGCTGTGGCTGGATATCTACATTAAGGGGAAATTTAGCCTCAGAAGCGCTGGCGGTACTCTTGCGTTCATAGCAGAGGCGTGTATTAACCGACATTAAGCGAGTTGTCGTTGTGTAGATGATGGAAGAGCGACTATCTAAGTTGATAGACACGTGATGATGAGAATGCCTTGTCCCTCACATCATATTCATGGGTGGGAGGACGAGATACCACTGGATTAATTATATTTTACACAAGCCAGGAGGCGGATAGCTTCATGGCCATCAATTCCACAGTCATACCGTTTGTAAACGTCATAAGTTATGATCGCCGATGCCATATTAGGGGAGAATAATACATAATGAGATCAAAGCCTCGAAGATACACCTAGAGGTCGACTAAGCTAGGTAACGTAGGTGTGTCTCCGAATAAGAGTTAACAAAGTACCGGATGATCGTTATGCCTATATTATCCATGGGTTGCGCTTGTGGTTGCATGATGCCAGTAACCTATATATGACCCAATATAGTTGAAGTCAAACCCCTAAGGAAGTATTAGGTTTGAGCAGAGGCAGAAATGGTTACCCGCTTGAGGAGATTCTAAAAGGCCATGAGGTGCCCACCAGGCAGCCAGCAGGAGCAACCCTACCAACCTAGCCCAAGGACGGCATCACCATTTCTGTGGCAGTAAGACACCTCCGAGCAAATGACACGACCATGCAAGTCCCGGGGAACAAGGAAGGCCCGGTTCGAATGAGTTCCCCAGGCAACGATCTCCAAACACCTACCTACCCGCAGCCGTGTAGGCAAGCAGTATAGAACCGACGTTATAATGCCAAATAGCAGATTGTTCACCAAAGCCGGAACCATAAGTCTTCTGTGGAGGTCAGACTGAGAAGCGGTTGTTGCGTGGTAACCCTCGACGGCTAGAAAGCTTCAAAGCGATTTCCGTACCACTTCGGTTCAAGAAGTCACCCACCCGGTGGAAGCCATTTTGGCCTAGATTGCAGAGGTTCTGGGTAATTTGACTGAACAATTTCTCCTTTTTCCCGCCTTGTTGCAAATCTATCTCTCATTTTACCCACTACTTACTTTACTTACCTGTTAAACGTGACCCCTCCGTCTTGGATGAGATTTCCTGGCATGTGATATCATGATAGGGACCTCCTCGTCACTTTCCCCTGTATCCTTGCTAAACGCTGTCCATCGGGGCAATCTTACGTTGATATAACCAACCTTTCCCATTCACTTTTAAAGCCTTTCTGTAAGGACAATGGTAATATTTGTTACTATCACCTAAGCAACTATCTGTCTGCACATATCATATCCCAATAGCGGAACTGCAAACCGGACTGCTCTTGGCAAAGCAAGCCGCCACGCAGTAAGTAAAGCATTACAATAACTATAGTGTTCCTCCCTAAAACCACGCATGTAACATACCACTACTACAACAACCTCAACAGTATGCCCAAACCCAGTACAACTCCATACACAGCCAAAGTCCCCCTATCCACCGCCCTCCCCTCAGCACCAGCAACAACAGCCACGCCACTGGGCACAACATTCACACCGCTACACGCAACGCAATCCGGCTGAGCCACGGCCCCGTCCACGCTACCGTTAGACGCAGACCAGCCATAATACCCCCCCGCGGCGCCAGGCAAGACCACGCTCTTAGTGACGGTCGGCACGGCCCCACCGCCGCCAACGTCCGCGTCGCCCGGACCCGGGAAGGTGGGCGTCGTCTGCACGGGGACGGGCGTGGGTGCGGACACCTTTCCCACGACCTGCGCGATGGGCGGCGCAGACGCGGACGCGGACGCGGACGCGGCGACGGTCTGCGCGAGTTGCGTGGTGCGGAACACGGTCGTGACGCTCGTGGTCGTCGTGCCGACGGCGCAGCCGGCGTCTCCCGGCGCGCAGGCCGTGACGGCGTAGGTGCGCGTCGAGCAGTGCGAGGTGACGACTTGGACCTGGACCTCGGTCACCTCTTCCACTTCCGTTTCTGGCCCGTCGTCGGGACCGGGGCCGACGCCGACGATCGGGGCAGCCACGACGGGAGGAGGCCCGGTAGTGGATATTGGGGCGTCGGGGGCGTCTGTGCAGATGGTCGTGACGAACGCCCGGAAGCGCGTGGCCAGCCGGCCGAGCGGGCAGTCCCGCACCGACGGCGGGCACGCCGTCACGGTGTAGACCTCGGCGCGGGTCACGGTGCTCGTGTACGTCACCTGCGCGGTGGTCGTGGTGGTGGTGGCCGTTGCCTCGAGCCCGCCGAAGCCGGGGAGTCCATCGTCGTCGCCCGCACCCGCGGAGGAGTTCGCGGCGGTGGTGGGTGCGGGGCTGCCCGCCGCCGGCACGGCGGGATTTAGCGGCCGACTCGTGCTGCTTGCGCTGGGCCTAACGCTAGGGTTGGAGTTTATGGGTGATACGGCGCCAGGACTGGTGGAGCCGGCGCTCGCGGCGGGAGAGGAAGAAGACGAGACTCGGGCTCCGGACGGCGAGCCCGAAGGCGTGGTGGAACTGAGTCCCGAACTCGCGGATGGCGGGGTGGAAGACCGCGCCACGGATGTGGGCGATGTGGTAGATAGGGTTATGGGGCTCGTAGTAGGCGGGAAGGGGCTTATGGTTGGCGACGTGGACGTGGCACGTGTGGAGAAACGAGAGCTCGGCCGCAGCGATGATGCGATCGGCAGCGGGGCCGCGGCCTGGCATGCACCGACGATATTGGATGCCGCGTCCGGGCCCGCGGGCACGGGGACGAGGTCCGACCCCGCGCCGCACGAGACGTAGTTGGCCATGTAGAGAGCTTCGTTGTCTTGGTCGAAAGCGACTATAATTCAAAGACATCTTGGTTAGCAAGCCTTCTACCTCGAGACGGGCTGCTACCAAAGAGTCCTTAGCAGCCTCGAGAGTAGGAATAGAAAGGAAATTACAGTCGTTAAAAATAAGTTCGAAAAGGAAAACATCGAGATAAAAAAGACGTGATGACATAGGCCCGAACAGATGACCTATGCAAATTTGGGCATTTGGCAAAACAGGACCAAGGCAAACGGACCGTCTGGGCGACACAGTTGGGGACACTAACAATCCAGTTCCATCGTGCGCCGGCACCCTGCCAAAGAGACCGGCGGTCGGTCCTCTTAAGACAAAAAGCATAGGGTTTTTTTTTTTTTTTTTTTTTGGACATATATAGTCAGGGCACCCATCGATCCAGACGAAACTTAACCACAGGACCGGAGGAAAAAAAAGGGAAGGGGGGATCCAACTCACCATAAGCGCCCCTCAAGAAAGTATCGCCGAGGATCCAGATGCCGACGTCCGGGGAGTACCAGGCGCCGAGGTAGCAGGCGGCGCCGTTGTTCCAGACGAAGTCGGCGTAGCGGACGTCGATCCTCACTCCGCCGCCGGTACCGCCGCCGCCGGCGCCGAACTCGAAGGCCACGCTGCCGTTGCGCCGCATGTAGTCGCACGGGACCTCGTAGCCGCCCTGGCCGTCGGGGACGGCGCCAGGGAACCCGGCCGCCAGCGCCGCCACGACGCTCTCGGGCAGGTGCGACAGCGTGGTCCCCGAGTCCACGATGACGGACACGGGCAGCGACACGCCCGCGAGGGGGCGCGCCGCCGCGGCGCCGGGGCCCGCGTGCGAGAGACCCGTCAGCTGCACGCGGTAGTGTCTGTCGTGTTGTTGCCGTCGGGGCAGGTGTTAGCCGAGATGAAGCGGGCGGGTCATTTTATTAGTTGGTACATAATGAAGGAGGAGATAGTGATAGGTAGCTAGGTTGCTAGCTACCTGGGTAGGCGAAAAGAGGGAACAAAGGACGCAAGGGGGTGGGGAAAACGTACGGATCAGAAGACATCGTGGGTACCTTGCGCAGGTTGCCGGCGTACTTACTCCTATCAACGCCGCCGAAGACAATCTGGCCCGTGGTGGCGACTGTGCAGCAAACGTCAGTCAGTCGGTCAGTCAGTCAGCATCCTCCTTCATGCACAGGGGCGTTAGGTAGCGACGACGCCAGCAGCGAAGAAGAAGAAGAAAGATCCTGACTAGACTCACCTCCGGGGGCCCTGATCTGGCCGCCCAGGTCCAGGCTGAAGAGCTTGCTCTGGGTGAATCTCTGCGCGGCGAGGGAGTCGACGATGCCGGGGTAGTCGAGGAACCCGTTGGTGTCGGTCCCGGAACCCCCGAGGCCGTGGGCGAGGCCCATGATGCCGAACCACACGACCTCGGACATGTCGGAGACGCCGAACTGCTGGCCCTGAATCCGGGCGTCTTGGAAACGAACGAACGCGTGTCAGCATCATCGCGTCATAGTCCCCCGTGCGCAATTAGGGGTAGATGGATGATTGGATGGATGGGTGGATGGATTGACGTATCGTGCGTGCTCTGCTTATCTGCTTGCTTACCGTTGATGTATATGTCATCTCTGTAGTAGGTCCCGGAGGTCGCGCCGGAACCGTACTGGATCTCGAACGGCTGGCCGAGGTCCTCACGCGTGGTCGACAGGGCGGGGTCGTAGCGCCCGAACTCCTCGCAGAAGCCGGGTTCGGCGGCCCGGCCGCAGTCCGGGTTGACCCAGAGCTCGAAGGAGCCCGTGTCGAGGAGCACGTTGACGGCCTGCGGCGGGTCGCTGTTCCCGATCGTCACTGTAGGGAGGGGCATCAGATAGGCAGTCCTTGACTAGCGTTACGTGATGGCACTGGTTCTAGTCGAGGAAGAGGAGGAGGAGGAGGGGAGCGAGCATACATACAATTAACCAGGTATGCGGCACCGTACACCTCCAGGACATCCGTCTTGAAGAAGCGCTTCGCGAGACTCGGCGTCCCGACACCCTGATGGTCGACGCGCCTCAGCGGGATCGCTAAGACCTCCGAAGGGTTCTTGAAGAAGGCCGTCGCGTCGAAAACACCGCTCGAGTTGCCATTCTGCGAGCCCTCAGCAGAGCTTATGTCCAGCAGAGCCAAGGCGGCCGCTGATAAGAGAGCCAATCTCGGGGGTGCCATGTTCACTTCTCGCGAGTCAGAGGCAGAAGAATGCCGCGGGAAGAGAGCCACGGTACAGGGGAAATCTGGGGCCCTTGGGAGGGACGGCATTTTGTCCTATCCTAACGAAAACGCGAGGAATCCAGGTGCGGCACCAGGGCGATTACCCTTGCCGCCCGAAGAATGTAGACACAGCCTAGGGAGGGCTAGCGTTGTCGCCTGGGGGTGAGGATGAGACATTTGCTCGCGCTCCGAGACAGATATCGATATGGCGTTCAAGGAACCTGGCGAAGTTGTGCCGTCCCAAACAAACAAAAACAGAGCCACTGGCCAGACGCAAAGATATGAAAACCTTAACACGGAGGCGCAAGAGAACCTTCTATGGGGACCTGCGTTATTGGGTTTGAAGTTACTCCTTTTCCCCAGGTCTGTATATGTTGAAGATTCGCTAGATGAGACTTCCGAATATAGCAAGGGAGAGTACCATGATCAACACATGAAAGCATGTAGCCACTCAGGAACATAGAGCCTTTGGCCCAAGGGAGATTTGTTAGGGGGTTTCATTAGATGCACTCCTGAAGGCAACTCAGAAGCAGAACGATCTTCTATCTGTATGTATCACAACGCACCTGCGTCGATGGCCCTACTCCCCTCCCACCGCAGACGCCTGAAAAACCGTGATGTCGTAGCCGCTCTCTAAAGAAACGCCGTAGATAAGAGCTCGTGTATGCCCCTTCTGTCTATGCCTTACTCTTCCTGTTGACCCAGTCGCGCCAATGCTTGTATTCCGAGTACGGCAGCTTGTGCTTCCTGCCCCGGTACCGCACGACCTTGAGATCGGCCACGTCCTGCCACCTGTCCTTCCGGCCGACCCAGCCTGCCTTGCGCATGAGGCTCACCAGCGTCTCGTCCTTGGTCCAGCCCTGCTCGGGCGCCACGTCCGGCAGGTACGTGGCGCCGTACCGCCTGCCCCGCTCGGTGAAGCTGATCCGTATCCCGTGGGTGCCGAGCTCCCAGTCCATGGCGTCGTCGCAGTCCTCGAAGTCGGTCAGCAGGGTGACGGCCACCTCCAGCGATGGCAGTTCTCGCTTGTTTATGGGGTCGAAGCGCATGTCGTGGACCGCGGCCGTGATGGCGTATGACGAGAGCCCTTCGTCGAGCTCCTGGGCCTCGAAGGTGCCGATGCAGCCACGGAGGGACGTATGCCCCGACCGAGCCGAGACGGTGTTCCATGTAACAAACAATGGCGACTCTGTGATGGCGGACTGCGTAGAGGTAAGAGACGTGGTAGAAGTCGCGGCCGTCTCGGCGGAAAGCGACACGGTAGACTCGGAAGACGCGGATGAGCCGCTTGACGAAGAACCGGCTACACGCCGAATTGCGGGTATTGTCTTCCTAATGCTCTCCAGCCTCGATGAGGAGCCCTCTTCATCTTCGTCGGCGCTGTAGTATTCAGCCCACGATTTCTGTATCTCCTCGAGACTCATGGACTCCCGTCTCTCGAGGTAAGCAGAGAGAGACTCGAAGCAGTAGATGCAATGTTCAACAGTAGCCATTTTGTCGGACCCGGAGAATTGGATTCGGGAGGATGGCTGTGCGGACTCGGCTGGGACGGGAGAGGTCGAGTTTTCCGAGGGGGTCTTGAAGGGACAATGTGGTGGGCATTGAAGGAGACGTGAGAAAGTACTTCGGGGGGCGGATGGGGGTGGGTTGGGTGGGTTAGCGGGGGCGTCGTTGATTACTGTAGTTAAGTGCTTGCAGAAGCCTGGGGCCCAGCCATCTCACTACTTGGTATCTTGCGAATAAAAACATCCATGTCAGGTATCAGGTAGTGCACGAAACTGGCCAACTGAAAGACAATCCGGGCATCTAACATGTGGAGAGATGCCGCCCGAGCATGTTAGACTTACCTATCGTACGCGGTAGAATTGGGGGCAGGACAACGTTCTCCAGCTTTGCTTGTGATGCGTATAAATATGAGTAAATTATGCATTATTCCGAAATAGGACGATGTCGGGCACATTCACGGAAGTGATTTTCCAAACCCAAAAAGTAGAGGAAGTACGTTGCTCACGATATTATTCTGGTGGAGGTCAACTCAATTGGTCTTGATAGGAAAGAACAGAGTTTAATCTAAGATCGATCCCGAAGTCAAAAACCTTCGGAGGCATCGAAGAACAGAAGGTTCAATAATACATACGTTAGCTATAAAGATAATGCCGGCGTCATCTCTTCTTGTTCTATTCGGGGTTATGGCATAACTAAGAGTAATGCAGTATCGCAAACACAGACCTCATTATGCGCATAGTTCCAAGCCTCAGCTTGGGCAGCAAAAGTGCTGTAAGCACGCTAGACGCGGCTTGCAGCTGGGCCCAGCTTTAGCGCCTCAAACTCTAAATCCTCCCCATCTGCGTAAATTGGCCTCTCAGAGAGCCGACATATCGGGAAGGCAAATTGGCAACCATCTCGAGTCATTCTCAAATTCCATCGTCTCCAAAACTATCTAGGACGCCTCCCCTACAAAAGTCCAGAGTTGCTCGTCAGTTGACTAAAAAGGAGACATCAAGTAACACTACGGTCCATGTCGACTACTTAAGTAGTCTAGCGCGGTGGAAAGACGCTGTTTGTGTTCCACGGTTACCTCATTAACCGGCGTCTCAGGCGCCATCCTGATTAGTCGGCAACGACTGTGATGTGCCTCCACAGGCCGACCTGCTTCTCATAATGCTATCCCAAGGACATCCGTCCACCCGGGTACCAGCGTTTTTGGTCTTTGGGCGGCACTAACCCCACTAATTTCCACGGCTTGATCCACTGCGATAGCGGAGGATAAGGTGAGCTTGGATCTGGACTCAAAATATTGAGGTGTTGATATCCTCCAACCGTTTGTGGATGATGGACTTTAGTATGGTATGGAAAGCAATATCTTATGCCACTCACACTGAGTTCCTAGCTTATTGTAGCGGTGAAGTGGCATTTGGCTTATTTGTCATCATCTCTGTCTACGAGTGATCCATTGTACCATGTAACATAAGGACCAACCCGATCGGGACCATAAACACGATGACGAGCGCCTCCAGCTCTTCGTATGGTTCCTCCATGTCCATTGGATCAGAGATGGAGAAATGCTGCAGAAGGGTATCATATAGATGAGATAGATGGGATTACGTCTCGGCTCAGCCTCCGGCGATGACCTCCCCTTTCCACGGCCGTCCGCTGAGGTCCTTATAGTAACTCGGATCCATCCCGGCCTGTTGCCTGGCTTCTGCGTTAAACGGACCCTTCACAGCGCCTCTGAAGAATTGCTGGACCTTGCTCCGAAAGACCTGCACCGGGTCGGTGCCCTCTTGTTGGCAGATCCACGTAAGCCATCGATGGCCCGTCGTGACATGCGTGATCTCATCGTTATGGATGACTTCGAGTGCCTCGACGCTTTCCATGTCACCGGCGTTGCGAAACTTCTCAATTGTCAGGGGATTAACATCGAGACCACGCGCCTCGTGCACGAGAGCGATGACGCTGATCCGGGCACGAAGATCATGGGCCGTTCTCACTGCGGACTCCCAAAGACCGTGATGCACCGGCAGAGCGCCAAAGTGACTGCCCAGCTCTTCCAGCCTTGCTCGTAGTAGCGAGAAATGTTTCGCTTCGTCATTGGCGACCTTGAGCCAATCGTAAAAGAACGTCCGCGGTAATCGTTGAGCAGGCCAATCACTTGTGGCAGTCGTCTGGAAGGTCGCAAACCTCACACAGATATCGATCGCAAGATCGATAGCCCACTGCTCGATATTGGCTAACGCATGGATCATGGTGATCCTTCCTTTGAGACTCCCTGCCTTTCCAGACCTAGGCATCGCGCCAGGTTGGACCGTTTTCAGATCCTCCCTGGGCGGTTCATCAGGGGCCGTGACGGTACCAGCACCAAGTTCCATGGGTGAAGGTGTGTGCTCTCTTGTGGCAAACAGGGAGAACAGATGCGTCGTGAGCTCAATCTTAAGTTCTGGGTTGGAAGTATTCAGGATGTGAACACACCAATCACAAAGAGTAGCCTCATCCCCGAGATATTTGGGTTGCTCAAATTTATCGAGCCTTGAGCCGTGCTTGAACTTGACCTTCTCGCTGATCCTCTCGATCTTCGCCAGCCGCAAACCAGGTTCATCAGCGATATACAAGCTCACTCTACCGCTGCCCTGCACGGTGACCGGGAAAGTACAGGCTTTCAGGCCATAGCTAGACTCACCAGTCTCGACGTTGAAGTCGTACGCATGCCATGGGCAAGAGGCAATATAAGACGAGTCTTCGATGTCGATATGTGCATCGGTCATTGGTCCGCCGGCGTGCGGGCATTCCGCTTCCATGGCATAATAAGTCCACTCATTCTGGGTCTCCTCCGCATGAAGTTGTGGTGCAGTACGGGGATGGATGGTGGGTAGGCGAAACAGAACAAGGCGCTTGCCATTGGAGAGCGACACCGTGTACCGGGAATGAATCAAATCAGAGAGGGAGCCCACATCGACTATTGACATCTTTCGACGAGTCGCTCTAGAAATGGGTAGCTAAGGGGTCCTTGGCAAAAGATGTAGCTGGGTATAAAACGATCCGGAGGCGACTGGAGAAGGGTGGGAAGAGAAGGCGTTGACAAGGACCCTTGTTAGGCTATCCCCGTCGTCTGAAGATTTTGAGATTTAAGTAAGATATGGCTGAGTATTTAGGTACATGTGGCTTGACGCAGGGCATGTGGCTGGTGGTCGTCGCAACTTTTCGTCTCAAGCTTGAGGCGCATTCATTCGTTCCTCTTAGCTCCCTGAAGCTCCCATTGTCAGGAATCATGTTCCACTTGCAACATCTGGAAATATGCCGCCTGTTATGTTAAAGACATTGTAACTACGTTTCATTCTCTTGCTCTCTACAAAGTACAAGCCAGATTGCATCATTTTTCGTATGGTCAAGATGTTCGATACCGATGACAACGAGACGCGTGAAGTTCCTGGATCCATCTTGGAACACGGATAACTCATTACCGGAGGGACCAAGACATCTAGTCGCCTTAGCAAATGTTGCCAAGAATTCGCCCACTTGGTCGCTACAACACGGTACTGGTACTGTTTAGATACATTGACCCTGCTCCTGGAAGCGCGACGAACGGTTACAGCGTCGTCTCAGACCCCTGCATCTGTCTAGAGGGCCCCTCTCTCCTGAGCCCGTAGGGGTCGCCAAGCCCGCCCTCCAGATCTGCATTTTAACCTTCTTTCTTGGAGCCCCAGAAAGGCCAATTCCAGACTCAAGCGGGCCGTAATCCTGGTCTATAGCTTTGGAATCATTGTTGTTCTGTTTCGAGAAATGTCGGATCGCCAATCAAGAAGGGGCAAATCCTGATTCCGGCGCCTGCTGTACGCGTATTCCACTACCGCATTCGGGCGCTTGCTACATGATGATTGACCGTCTCACCACTGCTTACTCTCAAAGATTAGCTTGGGGATGACTCTGCGTTACGTGCTGTTGCGACATGGTCCATGTTTCATTGTTGGTTCTTTCCGCCACCAGACTTGGGATGACATATGGGCTCCGTAGAATATAAAGGCGTCCCGCTCACTTCTCGACCTATGGCACTTGTCCTCTCATACTCTTCATCCTCTTCGAGTTCCAGCTTCACTCTCTTGATCAGCTTTCTCTTCTTGTTCACATAGTAATACATCTGCTCGTCGCCGGCCGACTTTTCATCACTAAAACTTCCAAAAAACTTACGAGCCAAGCCGCTACCACAAAACAACATCAGTCAAAATGAAGTTCTACGCGATCGTGTCTTTCGCTCTTTTCGCACTCGCCTCTGCAGAGCTACGTAAGTGTGCCGGTTCACCGCCTGGTGTGTATGGACAGAATGTTCTAACGGATTTGCAGGCAAGGTTCCAAGGGCGAACAAGGTCGCTGCTGCTCCTAAGCATGCCCGACAAAACACTGTTGACGTCCAGGTGGCTGCCATGACCGACGCCGATGGCAACGTCATTCCGTTCGACACCGCCAATGTCAACCTTCCCATGCAGAATGGCGGACTATAAATTCCTTTGGCTCGGAGAAAGGAAGGACTCCCAAGGAATGAGACCCCATTATCCATCACCCTGGCAGCAAGCAGGCCCGTACCGAAAGGACGGATTAATAGAACTGGCATGGAACGGTGTTGGCGCTAGGGTATCGATATAAGCATAGATTCACGGGTGGCATTAGGTTGGCAACCCCGTGACAGTCAGTCAAGCGGATACTCAAACTGGGTTAGCAACCCCACCTCTGGCGGTATCAGTCACATCATAGAGTACTTCAGCCTTTAAACTCTAATGTCGAGATATCATACCCAAAAAGTGACCTACATGTGTCTTGCGCGGTGACTTCCTCTTACATGAAGCAACGACATAAGCGAGGGAATACGCCAGATGTATTTCCGGGCCTGTGGCTCCCCGCAGCCCCTAACAAATTTTTTCATTTCATTCTCATTGCTAAGAGGCTACTTATTGCAGCTCGAAACCACTCACAGCGTACGCATTAGGTGAAATTTTGCACGTCTTTCTAATAGATTATCCAGAATAGCCTGTCTACCATCGTTGCACAATATCCCAATGGAAATGATTATCTGATCAACAGCTACGCCTTGATCCTGTGCAAAGAATTGGAGCCTCAAGAGGCGTCAGCACCAACGAGACTCCCTAGACAGGCCCTACCGAACCTGGTGGCCTGAATAATGGCGCTGGACGGCCACTCCAGCCTTAGGCCCTCGTGACTTTCAAATACGCTTTGCTCCTCATCTTGCTATCATGATCATACACTACCTGGAACTTGAAACTGTTGTCTTTGGCAATAGCCTAGAGAGTTTCAACGTCGGTGGACCATTGAGCTCTATTAAGTGTCACTTTCATGTAGTGATCTACTGCTCCACCCCTGCTCGCGTTATAGCCCGCAATCTGATGTGGAACCCCTGAATCACTCGACGGTCGCTGCAACACCTGGGAGAACACCCTGTCGTCTATCCGGTAAATTACTGGTGCAAATAATGTGTGATGGGTTTTGAGAGAAGAAAGCCTGCGAAGCCTCAATGGAGTAAGAACACATTGCAAGAGTGGAATACGCTTTGTTCATAGCAGAGATCAACTACACAGATTTGACGGTGGTAATATCACCCAATACTATATCAAGTGCTCACTTTTCCAGACCACCCCATGTCTTCCAACCCTGGCTCGTTTCTGGCTTGCCGTTTCCCTGCATCCCTCTTGCGGAGCTGGGTTGCTTCCATCCCGTCTTCCTCAGGGGGCGGGCCAGAGCGTCGAGAATTTTCGACGAGCCTATTGTTATTCCAATTGGAGCTTGAAAGGCAACCTGTTAAGGGCTTAGAAGGGGCTTAGAAGGGGCTTAGAAGGGGCTTAGAAGGGGCTTAGAAGCATGGTACTTTGTATGAGGCATCAGATGGAATGCCTACGCCTCGGAATCACTCAAAATCGATGATAGGCTTCAAACACCGCTAAGTGACAATCGCGTAGGAAGCGTAGTAGCCGCAAACCAGTAGTCAGCAGGGCAGAACAATATTCAAGACCTTTCAGGGTCAGAGATCCATACTTGAACTTGACTCCTATATGATTTCACCACCAACCCTTCAGTGTGTTTCACGTGGCTCTTACTATGGCCTCTGTCTATCTCAGGCTAGTTCCCACAGCTGTTCGCTTTTTACAGATTTCAGGGGACCGTAACGCCCAGCGGTATTAATGGATTATCCCCCTTTGCACGTATAGCCCCAGAAGGGTAAATTTGTTCTTCACAGTCATTTTAACTCAACTGGGGTTCCTATTCTGGAAGTCCTCTGATGGGAGTCACTGACCAGCATGAAAGGTTCTGAAAAGGGCTGCAGGTGAATATAGCTCTTGCCAATACCGATACCTTAGACAGATTGCATCTTGACGAGCCTGTTGATGCCCCGTAGGATAGTTCTGACTCAAAAAATACATGTACGTTCTGATGCTTTTCTAGTGACCAAGTAATAGGGAACAGATATTCAATCTACTTCACATGAGTTGTCGAGTTCAAAAGGTACGCATAATGGAAGCTCATTAATAAAGTTCCTCTTTCTTGCATTTGTCCTTCTTTACACCAGTGGGCAGATGGTAGTAGGCAGGCTTAACATAAATAATACGGAGAAATTCGCTGGGTTGTCCACTAACGTTGCTCAACATATTTCGTAGTCGGGCGCCCAGCGCTCTCTTACCAGAAAGGCGACGAGTATATCTGAGGCAAGAACCGCCTTGAGATGGTATAAATCTAAGATTGCGTGGCGGTCCCCCTTAGGCGCAGCATTTAGTACTGGATACTAACCGACAGTGCCAAGCCTGCCTGTGGATATCCTGCCTCTAGAGTCGTTACTCAGCAGCGATCCGGTTCATTTCGATCTAGTCCCACCTTCTATCGGGTGATTGAAAACGGCTGGCTACGCGGGGCAATCCGTTGCCAACTCATCAGTAACCAGATCATCAGGTCGTCAGGCAGACAGTAACATATGTTACCGGCGGCCGGGTAGTTCTGCTGGCGGAACCGCTGGAAATCCAATCAAACATTTGTCGACCAAGCACACCGCTGCTGGACAGGGAGAAGAGGGGTGGACTGCTAACGGCTTAGTTATTTGAGCACAGTTGTGTTGGCTAGTGGAATTCTCACTTATAAGAGGAAACATCCGCCTCAACGGTATGCGGACCGTGAAGAACAAGCGAGTTGCCAGGGCTAAATCGAATGATCGAAGAATCTCAGCCATCTTTTTTCACAGGATTGTGTCTGCGGTGTCTATTTTGAGTGACGCTAATGACCAGAGCCACGAGAGTGGAACCAGATTGAGCGAAATACAAAGACTACGGGGTGACATGGAGACTCGGGGAAGGTGTTGGGACCGAATGTGGGACTGTGGTGGGACCGGGGAAACTTCCTGTTGTTGAATGTAAAAGATCACTTTGAAAGCAGCAAACAACATTGTTTAGAGTCGGCCCTTGACACGAGTTCTGGTATAATCGTATCAGCCCTTAATATTGCTTCAACCTATGAAGATCTGTCCCACTATATGTAAGGCGAAGAAATGTGTCGAGCCATCCTAAGATTCCTGACACTCTCCAGTGTGAAGAGCTACAACACATCTTATGGTCTTACTGCGTCATCCTAGATACTGCACAATGTTATAGGGAGAAAATCGATGCTATAATCAACAGCCTGCCTGGTAAAACTATGGCTGCGTCCGCTGAGGCGGAACAGGGGCTTAGCGAATTAGAACGAAGGATACTTTCTTTGCAATAAGCCGTAGTGTTCCTGATTCTCGTCAAATCCTTCCGGTTTCCGGCAACTATTTTGAGCGGTGGGGATTCATGCATTTTTCATCTCCTTTCCAATCTTCAGATGCAGCGTAAGCGGCGTAAGCGAGCGCCTCAGCGACGAGACATGGGCCTTTACCGCCAGTTGCGTCTTTAACGTAGACAGAAAGCCGCACTTTGATAAACACCCAAACCCTGGGCTTTATTTCCCAAGTATGGCAGCTCGAGGGCCTGGGAGGGCTCAGCCTCAAGCCTAGCCGAGACGAGCGTTAGCCATACCTTTTTAGGTCTGGCGCAGCGCAGTATATCCTGGATCTGGAGAATGGGATCGCTGTGGGGCGACGGGACCAATCAACATGGCACGTTTGGTGCTCAGCTGGAGATCCACTAACGCTGGTTGCTCGACCACAACTCATAGGGCAGGGCTGGGGCTGACGAGTTGTCAAGAGCCCACTCCTTTTGGATGTCGTCTCGGTTGGTTGGGCTTGACGTGGATGCCTGACTTGGATCCAAATGCTTTCCAGTCTAACTTAGTCAACTGGCTTGCGCAAAGGCCCGTCTCCATCTTCTTTGTTTGCTGTCTTGATTACACCACAGGCAACCAATCCTAGCGATGCACGGTTCCAGGTTCTTGTCACCTATTATAAGATGGCGCGTTACCGCCCTGCGCTCCTGTCCTGTCTGCGGTGGCCCCCCCGTTACACCATCGCCGGACTCCCCTGTGCGACCTCATCCCTGTAGATAAGCATGCAAGAGCGACTTTTATGATTAAGGACCCGACTGAGGAAAATACGACTTTCTGGGACGGCGAGCATTAGGCCGGATATCAGGAGCAACGATGTTGAGGGCCTCGCATCGTGAACAGGCAATCTTTGGTCGGGCGAGATGGAGGAAGCGGGTGTTACTACCGTGTTGGATCGCGCAGACCCTGCTGTTGCTATCGCTCATGGCCTTGTTCTCCTACCGACTGTCTCGGACACTGAGCATGTGGAAATCCGAGGAGGAGGATGGACAAGTCCCCATGGTAGAGTTCATGTGAGTTGTTCGGGACTTGGCCTGACTAGACGCCGGGCCGGAAGCGAACCTGAATCACTGACGGCTGCAACAGATGGGAAGGCGTCAACATCGGATTCTCATTCGTTAACTTCGTATTGACGCTTGTCTCGATTGCCAAGTTCGTTTCCGAGGTGCTTACACCAAGCGGAATGCTCTTCAACTCCATAATGAGCACGGTTCTGGCCCTCGCCATCTTGGCGCTGGATATCCTCGTCTACATCAAGCGTGGCAATAAACAGTACTCTCTGATTGGTCTCATTATCGACTCTTGCCTCTTGTAGGTAGCAACGATGTTTACATATCTTCTAGTCGGCTAACGCTTCGACAGACTCTTCACGATTATCCTCTTGATCTACTCAGTAATAGCCTACCGCCGCGTACTAGCTTACGACCTCTATCACCTCCCCGGCAACGTAAAACCGTTCGGCTACGATGCCTCCGCTGAAGATACCATATACCCATCAATGGTAGAAGCGACGGAGCCCTACGACCCGACAAACCCGAAACAGAACTTCTCCACACGGCAACGTTCACTCTCCGCTCTCCCTGCCAACACGATCCGCCTCTCTTTCTCGTCAAAGCGTGACTCCGGGTCGCACATCCCACAACAGCAGCAGCAGGAGCAGGAGCAGCCTGACCGACCGGAGATGGAGCGCAGGCCCAGCTACGACCATAAGCGGAGCACGCAGTTCGACGAGTACGTGGCGCGGCGACTCAGCGAGGGCGGCATGAGCTTGAAGAGCAGCGTCGAGCGCGCGCTCGGCGGGGAATTCGGCTGGGAGGATGACCCGAACAGAAGGCCGAGGGACAGCATCCTGGGCACGGGGACTGTGGCGAGCCTGCAGGCGAGGCCCAGGGGGAACTCGCTGGGCAGGCAGTCGAGCTTCGAGGTCAGCATCAGCAGCGTTACGACTCCGACGCGGGAGCTGAGTGTCAACTCCGGCGCCACGGTGCCGCATAGCCTCGTCAGCGTGCCCGAGGCGCACGAGGAGGAGGAAATCGACGCGCATGCCGCGCAAGGAAGGTCGGCGGCCGTCGGGGAGGCTCATAAGGCGCTTTTGGGGAGTGGTCCTGTGTCTAGGAGCCATTCGAGAAGCCCCCCTGATTGCCTGAGGATAGGGCATTTGAACGGACTAGAGGAAGTCAAGTTAGAAAGTCGGAAAAACCAGGAAACCCTGACGTGATACCCCTTGAATAAAGAAATTTACGTATTTGAAACTTCATTGCGAGCTCAATTCAACGTTTGAACCAAGTGCAAATGGGCATGCTTAGCGTAGCCCAGGGGGTCGAAGTAACATAACCGAAGTCCACCGGTTGCGCATTCGTTACGCAACCGCCAAGCCCACTCCATTTATTCCCTTTTAAATTTAATGGTTACTTATTTTATTAAAACGTCCGTAAGTGATTATCCTGTCGGCAGATACGGTGAGTTGTTGAAAGGGCTTTGTTGTGGCCCTAGGCCTGTGGGAACAAAAGCGTCTAGGATATCAGTCCAGCGGAAAACCCCCTATCTAGCTAGACATAGAACCCTCTCAATTTTTGCTAACGATATAAATTCCGTTATTAATTAACTTAAATATGAAAGCACTAATAATATTGGTTTTTACTTATATTATTATATATAAATCCCAATTAGTTAATTTAAATACACAATGAGCTAATCGACGGCAGGCGAAACAGGCGCCTTTGGCATGGCTAGGGGAGTTTAAGGTCCGGAAGCCTTGTAGTTCCGACTCCGACTCCCCATTTATTTAATATGGATCGAAGGAGACGCTTACATAAACCGACAATATGAGGACCTCGATATGTTCACGAGATTTGATTGACAGCACTTAAATGTCACAATGGCTTCATTTGGATTGGTCACATACAAGAGATCGATGATTTGATGGGATCGCTGCCTACATGACCGCATTACTGTCACGGGATCCCGGCAAGAGAAGGGCCCATAGCAGTTATACCCTATGCTCGTGAAAGTACAAGAATCAAACCATGATCCCATCACTTTTACTGTGCCCTGATTCGCCACCTCCCCCGAGACCAAGAAGCGAACGGAGCGAATCAGGAACGGCAACAAAGTTCCTCAGACGACGGCGCAATCTCCGGTCAAAAGCACCAGCAACAATGAAGATCGTCACGAAGAGAACCACGATGCTTCCAATGAACCATCCCAAGCCCATGCTCGGGAACAGAACATTCTGGCTTTCCGGAACAGCAAACAATGCCTTCGGACCAAATTAACGCTCCAAGAATATAAAGAGGAAAAAGCACTGTAGATATCATTACTTACCGCCGACAAGCCCACTGGAAGACATCCAATGGTGACGTATGTGAGCTTCTGGATAGTATTGCCCTGTCTGTATGAGTCACGGCTGTCTGCCAAAGCAAGTACGGTAGACAGCTAGATCATTCAGTAACGTATCGCTAAGCATTATTCAACAACGTGGTTTCACTTACTGCGTTAGCATATCGGCTGTTTAGCTCAACCTTTCTTTCCAGTTTTTTCTGGATAGCTGTGAGCTCCGCGAAGCTTCTTTCAAGCCTTTCCAGGTGCCCAAGGCACGCCTTTTCCAGCTCTTCGCTTCTCCTCCCTGGACCCTTCGGTGGCTATCAGTACGGTCGCGTTCACAATCCTACTAGTGTGTACAATTAGGCAATGGGGTAGCTCACATCGTCAATCTCTCTTTTCAAATCTGCTTTCGCCTGCTCTATGCGCCTAAGAGACCCAGCCATGGTATTACTTAGTTTGTAAAGAGCCTCTAGAGTCCACAGACTCAATTGCAACTCTTTCTCGGCGTCCTTGCCGTGTAGCCAATCCCGGTCTCTGAGGTACGCAGGCTACGTCAATGGGAAACATCGAGTTAGCTACCCTGAGGTTTTTTCTTTTTTGGGGGGGGGGTCCAAGTTTCCTCGGTAGACTCACTGAAGGATTGTCGAACCCGGATATACGAACAATCTCCTTGATGGCCGTATCGTAATCCAGCACAATCTTCTCACAGATGAGTCTGAGTATGACGGAGAAGACAAGAAACCTTCCCGTTTGGGGTTGGTGTATGAATTTGTCCCAAATGTCCTCCACTGTTTCCTTCAATTTCTTTACCTCTTTTTTCAAAAACACTAGGTCGGTTATTACCGAGCATTTGCTAAAGTCGCCGAATTCATTCGTTGAGATCCCAATCGACGAAACCTTCAGCTTCACGTCCGGCATCTCAAGAGGTTTGCCTCCTTCCCTGTTTCTCAACGCCTCTTCCAACGTCTTTGGGAGTGGGGTGACGTCTTCGTCTTCGCCATATGCGCGGTTGTCATCCTCGGAAGAGTCGCTGGTGGACTTCAATGACCAGCTCCTCAGCGTGATATATGCCACGACCGAAGTTTTACGCTTCCGAAGTTCAAATCTGGAAACGCGCTGGACGTGGTTTTCGAAACAGTGAACAATCTCCCGGTGAACGACGAAGACAAAAAGTCTTAGAAGGTCCGGTCGAAGTCCTCTGTCGGCAATCCTAAGGCACCAATAAGCACTTGTTAGGTTTATGTCTGTATAGAAAAAGGCTTACAGAATTCGATGGCGAACCTCTTGGTCGACAAGCTTCAGAAATACGACGTTAGTCGATAATCATATTGGTAGTAGCTTCGCTTTTAACTCACACTGTCAGCGAGTTGATTCAGCACATTATCATGGCCACCGGGTTTTGTTAGAGGATCGGGTGCCTTTACGTCAACGATTGCCATTCGCTGCAGTAATTTCTTTCTGTGTTCAACTTCGAGCCATTTAATATCAATGTCCTCATACCCAAAATTAACCTTCTCGATTGCATGCTCGGTTGCCTGCAGAAGTTGTCGGATGTTATCTCCGAAAAATTTCCCTTTGAGGACTTCAAAATCACTAGGGATTTGTTGGGTGTCCTTTTTTTCGAAACGGCCCTTGGACAAGGCCCGTCTGGTGACGTTGGCGAGTTGTTGCAAGACTTCATATGGGAAATCCCCCTTTAGCAGAACACTATGCGTTTCCTTGGGGAGAGATTTAATGTGGTAACTAGCGAATGCGCCCTTGGACAGGAATCTTTTGATCGCCTCAGGGACAGTGGCTTTTCCAATGAGAGGCTCCTTATACAACTCCGGCGTGTCGTCTAAGGACTCGAAGAACTCATCTGGGTGATATCGCTGTGGCGGCTGAAACCTGAGGTAGTCAATATATCGCTCAAGTCCTCTAGTGTTCGCGAGTTGCTCCAGGGTTTCTAGTTGTAGTGCTAGCAGGACCTCGGCATTCACTGGCTCTCCGGTATTAAATCTCACGCGGCTCATAGAACCTTCGAAGTATATCTTGGAGCCTCCACGGGAGCCGCAGGCATGGACGGGGCCTAGAAACCGCTCTACATGAGTCTGAGTGTTAGTGTGGTGGCGGACGTATTCGAGGTCATTCTGGAAGATGTCCAAAATTGTTGAAGCTAGTACTGCTGTCGCCTCGGATCGAAGGAAGCCGCGCCGGGCAGCCGAGTTATTTCGTTCCCAGCAAGGTGTTAGAGAGATCTCTGACGTTAGGAATGGGCAGAATTTCCTTCTAAAATGTTCCACTTCTTCCTCGATATCCTCTCGCTTATCAGCGTCGTTTGTGCGGCACAATTTCCTATACGCGACCACCAGACGACTATGATGGCACAGGGCGTGAACTTCCCAAGGACCGCCGGTCCCTCCTTCTCCTTGGGGAAGCTGGCCCGCGTTGATCGTCCGGGTAAATTCGCGATTTTCTATCCGCTTCGTGGCGCGTTTCGTGATGGTCTTGGTATCCTCTAACTCCGGCCACAACTCCTCCGCAAGGAATGCCAGTCTGTCCACGATCTCATCTTCTGCTCGGTATGTTTCCCCAGAGGAGATCCGCTTCACAAGAGCTATTATGGCAGCGGATCGTGACTGCTGTAATTTAGAGTCGTCTGCCTCCCAGGCTGCGGGGATGATACTTCCATATTGAGCTTTTGTATGGAGAGACGAAACTGATTCATAATGGAACCACTTGAGCAGGGAGTCCTTGTCCTTTGTTATTGCCTGGAAGTTCTTGTCAGAGGGGAGAGGGTTCGACCGTCTAGAAGGCAGACGATCAGGATGGCCGAGAATGCCTCGGCCCCAGTTTATCTCATACTTTTGCAATTCATCCTGCCAACCCCATTTGGCCCTGGGATAGTGCTTGACAACGTACCAGATGGTTACCATGACGTAGTAATAATTTGACTCGCCGAAATCACAGGTTTCAGGCATAAGGATCTGCTCGTCACCTCTCGGATCGAGTAGGGCTCTTACGAGGTATGCCATGATGCTACCAATGGCATATCGAATCCTCTGGACAGTTGCAAGCATAGGGGTGATTGGGCTTGAGTCAGCCGGTCCAATGCGCGACCGGCTTTCCACATCCGACGGGGGGGGTATGTTGTCGTACTCCTCTTGAGCTTGGAACCTTAAAGTCTTATAACCGCTACTTTTGATGGTCCTCGTCAAGAGCCGGTCGACTTTGGCCAAAAATCTCGTTTTCCAGCTGTACAATAGGAGCAGATAGTTAGCGACGTAACGCCCTTCGCGGCATGACAAATAATACGGCTCGCCCTATGGAGATCAACTCACAATAAAGATTTCAAGTCAATGTTGGCGTTGAGGAACAGGTTGCTCACGAGTGCCAAGGAAGGTGAAGCCCATGTGACGGTCGGGAACGTCACTGGGACAAGGTCGACATCCAGGATTTTCTCCAAGCAGCGAGCGACAAGGTCTACCTCGCAAAGCTCGGAGATGCATTCGATCTTGGCTTGTCGTTCGTAGAAGATTGATTTCCACATGGCTGCAGTCGCAAGCTCATTGCGTGGCCCAGTACCAATGAACTTGGAGATGTCATCGGGCGACAAGTTTCGGGTTGTCACACAAGCCTCAACACCCACGGGAGCTTCAGCAACCTCGTGGAGGCGAAAAGAGGCGATGAAGATGCGCGAGGCCTTTGTCCCATTTCCACCAACGCGTGCCTTGTATACCGGCCACCACTCGCCCGGGTCCTTCCAACGATGACCCTGCTTGCCGTCTTTTTCCTCCAGCTTGATCCCCTTATAACTGCCGCTTTCAAGGTCGAATTCGCATAAGCTGGCCCGCCAACAAAACTCTCTGCCGGCTTTGAGTCGTTTGCCTGCTTCGAGTTCGAAGGAGTCGACGGAGGCATGTTTTTTATGCCAGAAACCTTCCAACTCATCCGTTTCCGTGCTCCCAAATGTGTCTTTATTGCTTCGGCAAAGTTTGATAAACGACTCAAACCTCATGGGGCCGTCTATCCTCAGTATCAGCTCGGTGCTGTCTTCAACTTTCCCACAGGCCTTTGCGCTGGGGTGACATTCATGATCGACCCGTAGCACTTGATAAAGCACGCCGTCTTTCACGAACGACAGCAGTGAACAAGTGCCTACTTCTTCAAGCTTTCCCTTCTCTTTCAAGTGATGGTTCTTATCTCCTATGTGGCCGGTCTTTCTGGGGGTGATATTGGCTTCGCCGTCCTTCTGCACAACAGATCTGCTCACATGGAGGGAATATTGGTTGAAAGGCCAGCGGTAGTTGTAGCAACCACGCTCGACCATGGGACCGAGGTAGAACCTTGCGCCGTCCTATAGGGAAGTATCAGATGCGGGGCTCGATCAATTTCATGCGAGGGGCTCACAGCATCGTCAGGATCTTTAGAGGATTCGAGTTTCAATCCGAAAGTTGACTTTCCCCCACGCTCTCTTTGTCCCCGAGCAAGAGACAAGTACAGGGAGTATTGAAAATCACCACGGGCAAACACGATTCCATGTTTCTTTGATGGGGCTGTCATCTGCAACAGCTCGCCTCCAGAGTTACAGGATGCAGCATAGCCCTGGTGGCCGAAGTCGAAGGAGCATGCTGGGTGATCGGAGAATTCGGAGTAGCTGACGTACGCCGGTCCTTCATATTGTCAAAAGGGGTCTCTGGCAACAACGACAGCTTCCAGGCACAAGCGTACCTCTGCAAGTTCCACGGAGCCAAGAAAAGGGGTCTGTAACGGGAATGGAAGAAGATGAGCTGGCGGGGGAATCATTTCTCTTCTTGCTCAACTTCTCTGTCCCCATTATGGCGGTTCTGTGCGCAAGTAATCTCGAAGAGTCGAGGACAGCGAAGTAATTCGTTCGACTTGACAGTATACAGATTTGAGGTCTCTCGTGTACTTTAGTGCTTTCCGAGCTGAGGATGAAAGGAGTGAAAATGGGCGGGCTGAGTTGAAGTTTGGCTGGCGGCACACCAGAACTCTTAAGCAGGCTGCCATCTTAGGCAGAGCCTCCAGGGCTCAGGAACCTGAACAGGAGGTGTTTGGCGCAAGCTACCACGACTGACACCAATTATCACGACGAGCGAGAAATAAATTGTGTTTTGCAGGGTAAGCAGAAATCGGTGTGCTGGGCTGTCCAATGATTAGGACAATGCAGGCAGCCACGATGATGAGCCTTGCATGAGTCCATCATCGCCCTCAGCCCACCTGCCTATATGGGAAGCCGCAGAGACATGCCTCCCGGAACGGATGGCATGCTCGGGAAGCAAAATGCTGCTTTTGGTGCGGAGTTCTGTCCCTTTTTTACAGCAGCTGAAAGCTGAGGGTCGGAGTTACCGGACTCGCCAGTATCATTTGCTTGGCAAAGCCGGGATCGTTAGGCAAGGCTCGGCAAATACATGTCACGTGTAAACTTGTGAAATTGGAACCCTGACTTCTGCTTAGAGCTTGTAAGAAGTTGGATCACCACTGCGGATGCTAGTCGTACGGAGAACGGCACAGCAAAGTGTCGCTGGACACGGATTTTGTCAACTAGCTAGGGGGTGCGTAGCGCACCCCATAAACGGAAAGGTCACCTACTGATCGGATATACATGTTCCGTAAATAAACTACCTAAAAAGCTAAACGTATCCTATAACATATGCAATTACTCTAATATAAGAACATAACTAATATCCCTTATATCAGATAATTAAGAGTTTTATTTATTTAATTAACGTTATATAATAATTAATTAGTTATTAAGAAAATAATAACGTTTTATACAAGCTCGCAAGCTAAATAAGCTCGCAAGCCGATTTTTTAGCATTTGTTAAATAACTGTTAGATATCAGGGGTTCTAAGATAGAATGTTACGGAGATTGTCTATGGCTTAGGTGGCGACTATACAAGCCATATCTATAAGTATAAGCCCCAACCGATACGGTTTAAAAACTTATCGATTAATATAAAAATAATAACCGTTTTAACTTTAATATTAAATTTATATTTATATTTAAAAATAAAGTCTTAGTTTTATTCGATATTTATATTATAATTATAACGGTAAACGATCTTTAATTATAATAATTAAAATTATAAAAAGAAATAATTTATTTAACTTTAAAATATTAAAAGTAATAAAATATCGCATTTTAAATTAAAATAAAAGTTTTAATGTATAAGATTATATAAATTTAAATTAAAAATTATTAAAGCTTATATAATTTATAAAATTAACGTTCGAAAATTATCCGAAAAAAATTAATCCGCGAATTATTTAAAATATTTCGACTAAAATTATTGCCGATAATATAACCGTTATATTAAACTTTATTAAATAAGTATATATTAACGGAAAATTTCGTTTTATAATAAAAATAATTATTAAAAATAAATTTAATTACAATACGGATAAAGTAATATACGTATACGAAAATAAAAAAATATAAGAATTACGTGAAAAATATTAAAGAATTAATTAATTAAGTTTCATTTTTAATATTTTTTAATTATCGATTTACGATTTGTAAATTAATAAAAACTTTCGACAAATAATATAATAAATAAAAAATAACCGGCATTATTTACAAAAAAAAATTAAAGTAGGAAAAAAAATTAAATAATTATTAAACTATTTATTAAACTTTTTAAAAGGTTTTAAAATATAAATAATTTAATAAAAAATGATTATATTAAACGCAAAAAATGAAAATATTAAAAATAATTAACGATATATAAAATAATTAATTTGAAAAACGTTGTTATAAAATACTCTTAATTACTAAATTATAAGTTTTAAAATAACTTACCGTAAACATAGTAATTTTATTATTTTAAAGTACCTTAAAATAATAACGTAATTTAAAATTTATATTCCCATATAATTAAAAAGATTCGTTCGTAAATTACTTAAAATACGTTCGAAATAACGTTTAAAATATAAACGATCTAAACCTTAAAGTGAATAATAATTTATTAAATATTAATAAAATACGAAATTAATTAATTGACACTTCTTTAAAAAAGGCTTAAAAATTCGCTAAAAATAAAGATCAAAGTTAAAGTTAAAACGGTAAATTAATAAAATTAAAACGAAAACGCGTTATTACCGACGAAAACCTTGTCGGTTTTACTTATTCGGTATACTTAAAATTTTACAAGTTATTAGCTTACTAATTCGTTTTTAAAAATAAAGTACTTAAAAATTAAAAACTTAATAAAACTTTAATACCATTAATAAAAAAACGTATTAATATTATCGCGAATTTAAGAAAAAAAAAATTAAAAAATTAAAATATTATTTGAAGTCTTAGATTAATGAAAATGTTGAATAAATATTATTAAAATTATATTTTTAATATTTTATATAACGTTTAAAATAACTATTCTTTTTCAAAAAAACTTTTTTATTTTCGCATTAAAAATTACTTTTATATTTTCAACTAATCTCCCTAAAGGAGACGTGATCGTATAAATAAAATTGGATAAAATAATAAATTCTTACCTTAATTTCTCGGTTTTACTAAACCCATTCTTTTCGTAAACGACTTCACTTTGCCTTATCCCGCTTTTATCTACGTCGATTTTTATTAAAAGTCTGGGCGGTTTTCGTAATTCGAAGTAACCGGGCAAATTATCGTTCGTAAATTTTTTTGCATCCTTTTAAAATCGGAACTTCGAAATTCTCGAACTTGCTATTACCTTTCCCTTCCAGTTTCGCTAATAATACCTTTATAATCGTTATATTTTCCAGTATATGCTTTTACAAAAATCGATTGCCGTTATTTTCGTAAATTAAATCGTATCCGAAAATTAAAAGTTAAAATCGATCTTTTTAAGAAATCTTTTTTAAATTAATAATAATATCGATAATTTTAATTCGTCCGGTAATTTTATAATATTTACAAACTGTTAATAAAACGGTTATCGTAATAATTTTACGGTTTTGGATTACCGGTAATACGTATTTAAACTTACGCGGCATAATATCTTGAGTAATTCGAAAAAGTAGTTTAATATTAAATACTTTTTACCTAATTATCGTATTAATATTTTTCTTTTAATTATAAAAACGATTAAAATTAATGAAAGCTCGAAAAGATATTAACCTTTTATGCGCAATTAAGGTTTGCCGTTAAGGTTTGCTTTTAAGGTTTACTTTTAAGGTTTATTCTTAAAGTTTATTACGTAAAACTTAATATCTTTTAAATTATATTAACTTTACCGAACCCGTGGGGCTGGCGGGTGTGGGGTTCATCGGGGTTGAGGCTTATCGGCGATTACGAATTAATCGGCTTTAGAATAAAACTTTATAAAACCGAAATATTAATTTATTCTAACTATAAAACTATAAATTAACTATCGTATTTGAAATTATTAGGTATAATATTTATCATATAAATTATATCGTATAATAATTTTCTGTATATTTGGCTCAACCTGGAAAATAAGGCTTGAACCTATTTAACCTTGCATATTTTTAACTAAATTAATAAATTTTTAAATTTCATATTATTATTTTCAAATATTTATATATTCGTTAAGAATATAATTATGTTTATCCTCGGTTAAAAAAAATAAATATGCGTTTCAAAAGTCTAAATAACTTTCGATATTTACGTTTATATAGGATAACGTATTATAAAAAGTTTGCTTATAACCTGGTATTATTACGTTTATTAAAAAAAAAACAACTTTTAATAAAGTTATAAAAAAATTAATAATTACCTTTAACTGAAAAATAATTTAACTATTATAACGTTAACCGAAAAATACGATTAAATCATAATCGAATACTTTTTATTATAATTAATTTAAGAAACCTTTTTTATTTAACGGAAAATATTTAACTTATAAAGAAAACAATTTCTAAAGATTATTAATATTTAACGATAATACTTAAAACTTGCTTATCTAAATTTAAAAACTTTTAACCGTTTCGTAAATCACTTTCGAAAAATAAAAGAATAAAGACCTTAACTAAAAACGGCGGGAGAACCAAAAAAATTATTACCGTTAAATATAACATGTGCGAATACGGAAAAGTAAAACGTTTAAACCGTAAAGTTCGCCGAAGCCTACCCGTAAAACTAGAAACGTAATTAATTATTAGTTTTTAAAACTCTTTACAAAATAATAACCGTATTAATAACATTATATTTATAATTAATCGTTTTTTTAATTATATTTAAAATTAATACTTTAGCAATAAAACAACCAAAATATTTATCGTTTTCGAAAACTATAAGTATAAAATAAAAATTATAAAATGTGACAACGACTTTTAGGGCAAAAAGTATTAAATCCGAAATTACTTACATTTAAAAAAAAACGTTCGAATTAAATTTCCGGCACCTAACATATAAATACAAAATGAAAACGTCGAATATTCGGGAAATATAACCAAAACAAAAACAATTTATATACGAAAAAAACAAAATTTATCATATTTCTTATAAATAAAAATTTATCGCGTTATACTTTACTTAAACTTTAATAATTTTTAAAAATTAAAATTATCCGAAACTAATCGAAACTTTAAATATAACTGTTATAATCGTTAAATATCGACAAATTAACCAAATTAATCAAATTTTCTTTTTTAAACAAGCCGATATTTCTATAAAAGAATTACTTTTTAATTAAGAAATTGCATTTAATTACTTTATTAAAATATATTAAAAAAATCGGCTTAATACTATACGCTATAATTATTACTTGTCCGGATATAACCTTTATAATCTTTAAACTAGCAAAATTTAATATAAATCCAAACTCGAAACATTATACAAAAGCAAACCAATTTATTAAATACCTTTTCGAAACGAAATACTACGGTTTAAAATATAACGGAACAAATACCTTCGAAATAATTAACAACGCCCCCTTTATCGATAATTTAATCGACCGAAAAAGCTTTCAAACTTACATAATGTGTTTATTCTGTAATATTATCAAATAACGCGCTAATAAGCAAAATATAATCGTTACTTTTATAACAAAAACGAAATTATTAATACTTACTTAAACCGTAGAAAAGATTATATACGTATTGTAATTAATTCAAAAGCTCGGAATTTGACTTAATACTTCGATAATTAATATCTAATACAATATCAAGTCAATTATTAAACTTATCCACGCGAATATTATCTAGCTTTAAATAAAACTAAAGTATATAAATGTTTATAATTATTAATTAAAATAATATATATTTTTATAAACAATATAATTATAAATAAGTTAACAAAAATCATTTTTATTACGTTCTTCGAAGAATTTATTCGACAGTTAAGGTTAACGGATATTAAAAAAAAAAAACTCTAAATTTGAAAATTTTTTAATAAAAGTTTATTAAAGTTCGAAAATAACTTGGATTAATCTATATTCTATATCCAGGACCTGCTATTAAAAAGCAACTCTTAACAAAGTATATCAAAATACTATTAAATATTAAAAATTCTGAAATAAAACGCCTCGAAAATTACTTATAGCTTAGATGGCAACTACACAAGCTACATCTACAAATATAAGCCCCGACCGATACGGTCCAAGAACTCCATCTATTAATACAAGAACAACAACCGTTTTAACCTTAATACTAAATATACGCTTATATCTAACAGCGCTTTACAATAACAAATTTAATAACTTAATAATAATATATAGTATTAATTTAAATTAATCAGATTCTTTTTATTAAATTATTTATAACTTCTTTATAAATACGCGCATTATATCTAGGTTTGCCGTAAATGTTATACTTTCGTGCTTTAATTTTAACTCCTTTACGATAATCTTTTTTTATTATTATTAGCTACAGTTTTTTTTTTTTTTAAATAAAAAAAGTATATCCTTGTTACATAATAAATATTCTTCACTTTTAAAAAATTATCTATTTTTAATTTTATAAGGTTTATTTAAAATATAATTCGTTTTGTATAATTAAACGGTTATTTTTTTAAAAAAGTAGCTTTATATAATGATAATATATAACCTTTTATTATAAGATTAATCGGTTTAAATATTTTTATTAATAAATTATCTTAATAATTTTTAATTCTTTCTGTTATAAATATCTTTTTTTTTATCATTTTACGGATATTTTTAGAAGTTTTGTAAAAAGTGAAATAAAACCGGCAAAGGTTAAAAAAAGGGTCAAGGTAAATATAATTAAAAAAAGTTTTAATGCTAGTACCGCAATAATTTATTACTAATAATTAATTAAAAATCGTATTAAGTAATAATAGTTAAATAATAAATAGATTAGATTTCGAATAGATTTAGAATTTTGATAAATATATTCAAACGCGTTAGAAAAATTCGAAAGGTTTTTTTATTTTCGACGGTTACGAAAATTATCATTTGGTAAAATTCGAAAAACATTGCGTTAATAATACTATTATTACCTTTTATATACTTACGTATTTGTCGTATCGGCTTTAATTTTACCTTTAAAAATATCTATAAAGTAATAAAATAAGAACGATATTTATAAAGAAATTTAGAAATTATTAAAGTAATTCGTTAATAAAAATATTTAAGTTAATTGGTTTTCTAAAAAAGGTTATATATTATTATTATTATTATTATTATTATTATTATTATATAAAACGGCTTTTTTTCCGAGAAGAAAACATTTAATTACGTAAAACGAATTATATTTTAAACAAACGTCGTAAAACTAAAAATAAACGTTTTCTTTAAAAAAGAAACATTTATTATATAAAAAAATATTTTGGCCTAAAAAGAAAAGGGTAGTATAAAAATAAAACTAATAATAATTAAAAAATATTATCGTAAAAGGGTTAAAATTAAGGAACGGAAATATGGCGTTAATAGTAAGCCCGGATATAATGCGCGTACTTGTGATGAAGTTGTAGATACGTTTGGCGAAGAAGAATTCGATTAATTTGAATTAATGGAATATGTTGTTATTAAGTTATTTGAATTTGTTATTGCAAGGTACCAAAAAACGGTTCGCTCGTTTATGTGGCTCGTTTGTTTATGTGGAACGGTATTATAATCTTTAATAATATTAAATATAAATTTACGAAAGTTTACTTTATTTTATTCGATTTTAATAATATTTTTCTCGAAATTCGAATTTATTTTAATTATATTTACGCCAATTATTTTTCCGTTAATTTGCGCTAATTTTTTATTTTTTATTTATGAAAACTTATAAAAATATTTTTAATATAATAAAATAACAAACGTTTTTTATAAAAAGAAATTTTATTACAGCGGGTTATTATCAAAAATCGTTAAATCGGTTAGTGTTTTAGTAAAAAATAATTTATTATTTTTATACGAAATTATTTCTTTTTCGGAAAAAATTGTTTAATTACGCAAAGCGAATTATATTTTAAATAAAGGTCGGAAAATTGAACATAAACCCTTTTTTTTAAAAAAGAAGAAATATTTATTATATAAAAAAATAATTTTTTCTTGCTAAAAAAAATGATAATAACAAATGTAGATGATAATGTTTTAAGTAATTATTATAAAAAGATTAAACCCGAAAAACGGAAATATAACGTCTACGGCAAGCCCGGATATAATGCGCGTATTTATAAAAAAAAGGCTATAAATACGTTTAGCGAAAAAGAATTCGATTAATTTAAATTAATTTAATATGCTTTAGTTATATTATTTAGATTTTTTTGTTGCGAAATGCTAAGAAACGGTCTGCTTTCTAGTTTCGACCGTTTAATAGTGTAGTGAGTTATAATTAAATTAACAATTTTTTGTGTTTATTTCTTTCTACGTTTTAACTATCTTTTTTTAGAAAAATGTTTTAATATTTAAATATTAAAAACCTAAAAAGTTATAGAAATTACTATGTTTAATATAACAAAAACACGTTTTAAAGTTAATATAAACCTTATAAATTTTTATTTTACATTTAAAACGGCAATAGAAATTATTAAGAATGTATTAAAACTTAAACAAGTAATTTATTAAAACAAAATTAAAGGATTACTATCTTTATAAATTAATTGTCATTTTTAAATCGATTAAACATATAATTAAATTATACAACAAAGTATTAAAATAAAGAAAGTTATTTGTTAAACAATATAATAAATTAATTAATTTTTAAAAACAAATATTATTATAATTTAAGAATTTAATTTATTGCTAAACGGTCGGAAGCCGTATAATATATTTCCGATAAAAAATTATAAATTGCGAAACTGGCTTAAGAATTTTAAAAAGTTTAACGCTTTAAATTCTTTAAATTCGAAACAAACTTAAAAACTTAACCAGTTTAAAAATTCAAACCGCTTAAATATTTTAAGTTAACAACTAGAATATATATATCGATTATTTCTATACTTTAAATCATATTAATTTATAATTTTAACTTAATATGTACAACTAAATACGATTATTAATTATTATTTAAAGTACTTATTACTTAATTACTTAAACTTGTATAATACCATTATTAATATAAGCCGTACGACTAGGTATAATAGTTCGTTAAACACATAGCCGTCACACCTATAATAGTTCCTCGGCATCGAAAAAGTCTAAATAGCCTCCCAAAGAAAACCGATAACAGGAGTCGAGCTACTGACGAACCCTCATCTGGCCGATCCAGGCTCTGTCAATAGGTACCAAAAAAATCAGTTCTATCCTATACGTTACAGTTAATACGCGACCCGATATATCCTTTGCTGTATTCCGACTTGTACGATTCAACTTGAATCCTAGCAACATACATTATAAAGTCGCAGATCGAATTATATTATACTTAATCGATACCAAAACGTTTACGTTATAGTTTAATAACGAAGATTTATTAAGGTTTAAAAATAAGGCTTTATTTCGTAAATAATATAATTTATCGAAAAAAGTTTTTAATATACGTTGTAAAATTATTTAGAAAAATAATAAAATAACGAACGAATAAATATAATAATTATGTTTATAACCGGAACGAAATTATTATCTTTTATTTAAGTTATTAAAAAAGCTTTATTTAATACTTAATAAATTAAAAACTTAAAAATCCGCCTAAATATAAAATCGTTAAATATATATTACGATAATTAAGAAATAATACATGTAATTAACGCCGATATTGATTTATTAAATATAAAGTTACGGTATATCAATATATGCAAGGTCGAATAGGTTCAAGCCTTATTTTCCAAGCTAAGCCAAATACACAGAAATTTATTATACGTGTCAGATAAGTAGCAAGATAAAATCTTGCACCTAACACTTAGATAAGCTTATCGCAAATGATCTTTTAGTGTAGTGGCTAGCTGACAATACGATATAATTTGTACGATAAATATTATACTTAATGTTTTCGAACACGATAACTGATTAGTAATTTTTACGGTTAGGATAGATTAATATCTTAGTTATATAAAGCCTTACTTTAAAACCGATTAATGCGTAGTTGCCGATTAGCTTCAACCCTGATAAACGGTATATAAACATATATAACTATTAATAATGAAAAATAATAAAAGGAAATTTATATAAAATAGATTTTATACTTGCAACTAATATATTAGTTAATAAATTAAATAAAATTTATTACGCAAAGTTTTTAAATACTTTAAAAAATAATTAAGTTAATAAATACTATAAATATTTTACGCTAATTAAAAAAACTTTCAAAATATTTCTGACCAAAAATTAAATTTAAAAGGATGTAACCGCTTAAAAGAAGATCAAGTAAAAAGTTACGGCTTAAAAAAGTAATGAAATATAATATTTAACGCCGTAATTATTTTAAGGCGTTGAAGAAATATATCAGCTAGCTAGTAAATACCTAACGTACTCTATATACGGAAAGATCACCTACTGATCGGCATATATATGTTTCGTAGCTGGATTACCGAAAGGCTGGACCTATGTTACAGCATACGCAGTTAGCCTAATACAATAACACAACTGATGTCCTTTATATCCGACAATAATAGACCAGACGCCAGTATATATATAGCTCGATACCTCATAAAATAGCGCTTAATCTTGCATAAAAGAACAAAAAATTATTTACGTAGTTTGCTGACTATAATAAGCAATTGGGCTAGTTTTTTTAACAAAAAGTAGTCAGTCTTATTATATAAAGCTGCGCTTTTTAAAAATAAGAATATATAATTGCAAAAGACATTATATTTTAAGTAGATATTAAAAAACTGAAGATAAATATAATTCAAAGAAAAGATGTTTATAATAGAAATAAAGAAGGTTTAAGCTAAAAATAATTTAATATTTATAACGATATATAGTAATAATTAAAATAATCGTTATAAAAAGACTTAAAAAAAAGAGTAAAAATATAATATTTAACATAAGTTCGAATATAATGTGCGTATATATATAAAAGTTATAAATAAGTATTATAAAAAAGAATTCGACTAATTTAAATATATTTCTTACGATATACGCTTTTTTTTAAAATATACTTTCGTAATATATTAAGGAGTGTTTAATAAACTAATATATTTTATAAGCTTATATTATTTGCTATATAATAATTATATAATAAAACTACTTTTATTATAAAACGTAAGTTTTATTACTATTTCTATAACCGTATTTTGAAAACGCTTAAAAGGTAATAAAGAAATCGAATTTTTTATAAATGTTTATTCTAGCTTAAAAGAAAATTGTAAAGATATTATAAAATAACGTACTACAAAAGCGAACGGCCTAAACAAGCGAGCGGACCAAATTCGCTTTACTTCTATTCAAATCAGCTATAACTTTACGAATTTTGATCCTATTTCGATGCAACTTGGTATATATATATTTAACCATATTTATTAATAGTATAGTAAATATATATGTAATCGGAGTTAAATTGGTCTAGATATAATAGTTTTTAACGTAAATTTTACAATAAAACGTTCTATTTTAAAAATCTAAATAATATAACGAAAACTGATTTAAATAATGAAAAGTTTTACAAGGTATATTATAACGTTAATAAAAACAAAAACCTTCCTTTTCTAATTTGTTAAAAATTATATAGTCGGGATATAAAAATATAAGTCGGTTTTGAAAAGTAAGATATATTTTAGAAAATATTAATCGTAATTTTAACTTATAAATTTTATAATACCCGAGTTTAATATATGGGACCGGTTGGTCCGCTCGCTTGTTGGTCCGTTCGCTTGTGTAGTACGTTATTATAAAACGTTTTAAAGTTTCAAAAGTACAAATAATTAGTTTAACAATAATTTTAAAAATTTATACCGCTAATAAAATGCAGATATAAGCATTTTTTCGGTAAGCGAATTGTTTATTATTTTATTACCGATCGGGGTTTTCTTTTTCGCATTAATCGTTTTAATATATTGAAAAACTTTACTAACTTTAAAATTAAACCATTTTTAAACTTAACTTAGGTTTTATTAATTTATTATTAAATAACAATGTACCTATTTTGAAAAATTATAAACGTTAATAAATTAAACTTTTAAATAAACTTAAACTTAGTTTTTAATTAAATTCCACATATTAAAAACCGTTGCAAAAGTGAAAATGAGGTTGGAAAATAATAAAAGAAAACGTTTTTTAATCATTTTATAAAACGAAGTTTAAAGTAACTAAAGAAAAAAAAGCGAATATAATATTAATGATTCTGATTGTATTATAATGCGATTATATTAAAACCCGAAATGAGTTGTTTTAATGGGTGTTAAGTTATTGATTTTTGAATAGAGAGACGATTGGTGATAGTCTTTAATTGGAGGTGGTGCGGGAAGGGGGTGGTGCG
>QJOA01000315.1:0-72190 GCA_004155915.1 Monosporascus sp. CRB-9-2
GAGAGCGGCTGGGAGGGTTCGAGGTTCAATGTTACGTTGTTCGGGCGAGGCGAGATGGATGGGTGGGATGGATGGGTGAATGTCTCTGTTTCGTGACTGACGCGATGGAAATACATGCGGATACCTGCAGGAATTAAAAGTGGAACATACCCGATTGGCGCTAATGGCAGCTTTTAGCTTGAGCTCCTACTCAGTACACCCACCGCAGAGCGCGCTGGATTTAGCGACAAGCGCGCTGAGTCTTAGTGGGACGTGCTGCTATATTCTAGACTAGTTAGGATTGAATCTCAGCTCTGCGATTATATGCTCTCAGCGCGATGTCTCTCTCTCTTGAGAAGTAGTACCTAACAAATCTATAGCTTGGGGTGATACGGGGTATCTGAACCTTTAACTCGTTCTTCCCTATGTAAAAGCAGTCTTCCGGAACGCCAGTATAACGTCATAATCATAGTATTCCGTCATGATCATCGTCCATCGTCGGGGGTTCTATCGCAGAGTTCCCCTGTGGCTTCTCCGTTCCCTCCTCGGCTTCGCCCATCACGTCGTCCAGCTCTGACCCACCATCTCCGTCGTCTTCTTCTTCCGAATCCTCATCCTTATCCGACTTCTTCTTGCTCTGGGGTATCTGCACATTGATATCATCCCACGTCTTCCTCCTCGTTTGTATGGTGCGGGCTTGACCTTTGCTCTTAGCAGCCTTCAGTTCCGTTCTCTCGATTACGGCAGCTGCCCGGTCCTGGGCCTTCTCCTGCCTTCTCCGCGCCTTGGAGCTCATATTTCTGGCCTTCTTTGCTTTCTTGGAGACGCCTGCCCCATGATGGATCGCGAGGATCGACGGACGGTGATTGATAGATTCGGCAGGGGGCCTAACATCTTTCAAGCTCTTGTCGGTGTCGATGCTTGGCGAAGTCGCCCTCCTCGCCGACCGGGAGTGTTTCGAGGGCGCTGAAACAAGCGTAAGTAGTTTTCCTCTTTTCCCTGGAGAATGGAAGATGGATGCATACCTCTAACCTTCTTGGAAATCCCACCTTTGGCCATCTTTCGCTACGGAATGTCTCGTGGTTGGTCTCAATTGTCACTCAAGCAGATACCTAGGTATGCAAGAAGGAAACTCGAGTCGCTAGGCTAACATTTCCAAAATTTGGGAAGTTCTGCCCCGCAGACTTTTGTCTGATAAGAACTGCAGCATGTGATAAGATCTCGCCTGGTAAGTACTCTACTTACAGTAAGTACCATAAATACCGTAAGTACCATAAGTACCTAATAAACTATAACCTATCCGGGATAGCTCCAGCTGCTTAAAGTACACATCAACTTTATTTAAAAGTTGCCTCCACCGGCTTTGGATCGACTTTGCGATCGGAATCTTTGTTTCTGCTGAATTGACTTCGGCTGCTTCAACTTTTGGCTACATCCCTTTCAAAAGCCTCCCCGCCTCCTCCTTCTGCCTTCCGCCTTGCCCATATCGCATAGCAACCTCCTTCTTACCATAATATCCAAAACGTAATAGTCAATCACCGTTCGCGCCACTACGGACCGCAATGGGAATACGACGATGATTCTCTGCCATGGCTTGTCATAGTCGTTCAATTCATCACATGCGCAACATCTACGCATACCCATTTCCATAGGCGCACTGCTCACGCGACCTCGAACTAGTGAACAGCTCATCGCTACGACACCGGCACCGGCACCGACACCGACACCGACACAGACACATACATCGACGACGACGACGACGACATAATTGCGAATCGTACTTAGCGTCTAGTTCCAACTGGCTGGTTCAGAATGCACCCACACCATCCCCAGAGGCAGCTGGACCGCCCTGGATTCTCCTACACTTTCTACAGAGAAGACCCATCTATCTGGGATCGCCTGCAACAGCCTAGTGTAATCGTTCCCATCCTGGTCATTGTTCTGACACTCGTCTACCAGTCCCTACATTCCTCTCCCTTGTCCTCCACCCGACATCCCGGAGAGGTCCTATGGGACTTTATCATCGCCATAACTCCTGCGAAGCTATTGTACGCACTCGATGACTGGCTGCATCCGCCCATGTTCCCCATCGCAAAACCCTCAGCTCTGCCGCGTGTCGGCACATACGATAGCAAGAGTGACGCCCTGCGGAGGATACTCGGTATAGATAGGCCTGACAGCATCTTCAACTCAGTCGCCCATGCAAGCCGCAAGAGCCTTTCTGCGCTGTCGGGCAGCACATCCATCAAGCGCAATGTCCAACACCCCCCGGGATTGGGCAACTATGACAATTCCTGTTTCCAGAATAGCATTCTTCAAGGCTTATCTTCACTGACGCCCCTACCGGCATACCTCGGACGCGCCTCGGAGGGTGACAAAACCGCCCAAGACAACGACTCGAGCTCTGCGAATAGCTTGCGCAACCTGATCTCAAAGCTGACCGATTCGGCTAACAACGGAACGACTCTTTGGACCCCGAAGAAGCTCAAGTCGCTAGACACATGGCAACAGCAGGATGCGCAAGAATACTTCTCCAAAATACTGGATGAGATAGATAAGGAGGTGGCGAAATCCGCCAAGGAGCAGCACAGGTCATCCGGGCTGGAAATCACCGGCGTCAGAGACGACAGTGAAGATAGCCAACATAGCGACGACAGCGGATACCAGTCTCTGTCGATCCCGTCAAAGGCTAGCTCTGATAGCAAGATTTTGAGGAATCCGCTAGAAGGATTGGTTGCGCAACGCGTTGCATGCACCCAATGTGGTCATTCCGAAGGCCTTTCCATGATTCCCTTCAACTGCCTCACGTTAAATCTTAGAACCGACGGCATGAGGCACGACCTCTACGAGAGGCTGGACGCTTACACGGATCTGGAAGCCATTGAAGGGGTCGAGTGCGCCAAGTGCTCACTACTCAAGGTTAAGAAGCTGCTCGAGATCATCGTCTCTCGGGGCAGAGCTATCGGCGCATCGGAAAAAGACTTACAAGAACCTCTGGCTCGGCTCGAGGCAGTCGACCTTGCCCTCGAGGAAGATGACTTCGAAGAAAAGACTCTAACGGAGAAATGCAAGATATCGGCGCAGCATCGGGTCAGCTCGACCAAGACGAAACAGGTGGCGATTGCTCGTCCACCACAAAGCCTTGCTATCCATATGAACAGATCGGTCTTCGATGAACGCACAGGCGCCATGTTCAAGAACCTCGCGCCCGTGCAATTCCCCAAGATGCTCGACCTTGGCCCATGGTGTCTGGGCAGTGCTAGTGGGCCACCAGCAACGCAAGCCAGCGGAAGCACAGGCACCGACGGGAAAGGCCCGGATACGGAAACGGAAGAAGAATCGTGGTTCTCGGACCCGAGGCAATCGATGATCGCAGGCGATCTAGGCGAGTCTAAGATAACCGGTCCGATCTACGAGCTGCGGGCTGTCATTACGCATCAAGGTCGACACGAAAACGGCCATTATGTCTGTTTCCGAAAACATCCCTGTCAACTCCCGAAGCTCGAAGATGCGGATGACAAGGATGTGGGGGCAGCGGCCGATAATGATAAAGGCAGTAGCCTCCCTGATGACAAGACGCCGGTAGACGCCGAGACCGATGATGCCCGCGATACAGACTTGGATCCAGACCAGAAGTGGTGGAGGCTGAGTGACGAGAGCGTCTGGGAGGTTTCCGAGGAGCAGGTCCTATCTCAGGGCGGCGTCTTCATGCTCTTCTATGACTGCGTAGATCCGAACTCGGTCCTCGTATCCGAGGTCGAAGCTGAGGAGTTGCGGTCTCAGGGGATACATAACGATGTGGCAATCGTACGGGATGATAGATCTGAGACCGTGGAGATGCTCGAAGATAGCCGGCCACATGCCCAGCCACACGGACCGGCCTTCTCATCTCTCCATCCCTCGCTAGCGGATGGCGAACGGGTAGACCCAATAATCCCCCTTCACCGACCGAACAGGTGAATAAACCGACGAGACACTATCTACCTGCGAGAGCTTCATGCCCCTTAAAAGGGTGCAGCCATCGACTGGCGGTTGTTTTTATTTATTTATGTTACTTTTTTTGCATAGCGGCGGCGTTTCTTAGATGGGAGAGAGGGTACTATATATCTTACCGTTGCTTGTACGAACCACGAAGAGCATAGGGGTTCCCCACGGCTAGAAGCTCGTATATCCGATAAGGCGTCAAAGGCATTTTAGTAACACTACGTACGCTATTCTAGGTCTAGCGTTGTCGGTGGCAGAACGGGACAAATTGATGAACGCTCATCTGGGTGTCTGCTGTCTTTGGTGTCTTGGCCCGTGATCTTGACGGCCTCTTGTCCGCTGCGCGATGGTCGCAACAGGCTGGAGGTTCAACTAGTGAGTAGCTATATGATTGATATGCTGTATTGGTATAACGTGCCTAGTTAGGAGTTTTCTAGGAGTTTTGCTCGAATCGGCGAATAGGAGTCTGTCGTAAGACCTAGGTGGCAGCTGCAACGGCGCCGCTATGACTGTCATCGTACGCAGAACTAGCTCTGCTGTTAGGCTCCTACCGACTGGTCGGACTGACTGACATTGGCTTAGACCAACTGACCATCGCGCCAGTGAAGGGATCCGGCAGCCGCCAGGTTGTCGGTCAGTAGGATGCGAGTCGGCGTCCACGCCTATGAGCCATATTCACTTGCGGACACGTGTCCGTCCCAACGAGTCGTCGCGAAGCAGACGCATCTTGGCCGCCATTGACTTTTACACCAGCTATATTCCGGCAACGTCCAAGTGTGATGGGCGTGCGTCGCCGCTAGTGCGATTTTTGAGCCCAAAAGCCAAATATGGATAAACGGGTGTGCGGATGTCCTCAAGCCGTTTCCAAAGGCCCAGCAACCCTCGTGGCATTTATATACTATGGTTTGGCCTAGAGTTATGCGCCAAAATTATGTAAGCGCATGTTAAACCTCTAGAGTAAAAGGGGGTCTAATCTTCCATCATAGTCGCCATAACTTATGTCGCATCCTATCTCAGGTAGAGACCGCCCCTTTTATATGACTACTTCTAGGTATGCACTAAGATCACTTCTATTGCTGTCTCCGCCGAAGCCATAATGAGAACGACCCCGTAACTTGGTAACGGTCAATATAAGCTTTTCCTGTACATAGGTAGTTTGAGACACCAACCGTAGGATATCCACACAGCTTCCCGCGCACTAAACTTTCGAGAACACTCCCATTCCGACGGCACTGCGGAATGCATGATGGATACGTCGTATGAACAACACATGTGCGATACCTCGGAGCCAAAAGCGGCTCCCAGCGTGTGCGTCTGCAGCTTGGGCAAGTGACGTACGTGTTAGCCGCGTATCTATCGTATATAGGCATACGCTGCCCTTGGGCATGACGGGGTTTTCGGCAGCTATTTTCGGTAAGTAACAGCCTCGAAGTGTTAATAGGGGATCAGCGCAAGGTAGTTCCTGGTTTTAGGAAAAGGGAGCCACATTTAAGATTTGATTCCTTCAGATTGGGCAACTCCTACTGGCCACGGAAATCACTTTGCCTTACTTGTTCTAACGTTGTCAAATGTACGAAAATCAAGGCGCATCAGAAATTTAAAGGACTGTGATACTGTAAGGAACCAGTCGATGCATGTCAGCGTCACTTATGACGCTGCCAGGACGCCCAATTCATTCGTATATATACTCCCACAAAGTAACCTACACGAATCTTGAGGATTTTGTAGTGCTGAAAGGATCCGCAGAGCACGGTTAGGCAGTATATGTCTCGGTAGTTATCACTGGGGGGCAGTCCGTCTGTTTCCTCCACTTTAGGGGAGGAGAAAGCCGCTGTATACGCACCTCTTGAGCTTCTTTAGGTAACGTCCCGGGGCGGCCCAGACCAGGTCCCCCTCGCTAAAAGCTGGACCCTTGCGACTTGACAGCTTGGCAGCTGTATTTGTTCCTCATACCACGCCGATTATTACCGACCTAGTACTGTGCGGGTGACGATGGCGGGATCCCATGTAAGTGAAACTCACTCAGTGCTGTCTCAGCCCCAATTCGCTGAAGAAACATACCTTTCGTGTCTTGCAAGTGCCGTTACCATCAATGAATCCTCCTTGATGCTATCTCCTTACGTACGTATCTATATCATCGCCATATCACATCAGTCGAGGAATATTCCTTACATTACCCTGGTGTCATCGTTCCCTCGACAAGTCGTTTTCTCGAGGTCTACGATTTACAAGCGGATCCTTGTTACTCTCGAGCTAGGACTAGTATCAAGCAGCCCTAACGAGGCAATTGGATCCCACCCTCAGCGCCGGGCGGTGAATGGAGAAGCGGCTCTGCTCCTGAAAGTCGTACAGGACAGAAGCTATTTTGGCTGGGTCAGCCTTGAACATCCACCTTGAGCGATGATCCAACGCACCTCTCGTCTGCGAGCGCGCTTCCGCTCCTAGGCAGACGAATAAATCTTTGTTTATCTCCTCCTTTGGTCCCCCCCATCCCAGGCCACTGCCATTGCTTGGGGACCTTTTCCCTTACATCCTTCCCACCCCGCGGCACACTATGACATCTACCGAAGAACAAGCAGGCCTGTCGCTGCACCCCGGATTTTACGTCGCGTAAGGGCACCCGTCCCGTCCCAACCTTAGCTAAGCGGCCCCGTTATACTAACACTCGTCGTCGTTTCCTGTCAAACAGCAACTGGATACTCCTGTCCAATGTCGCAATACTTTTCAATAAATGGTTAATCCATAATGCCGGCTTTAGTGAGTTTCTTGTTCCTGGCTCCGGTCTACTCTGGATTGTCTCTCTAACGCCCTCCTGTAGGATATCGTAAGTCGCATAGACGTATTCTATTCGGTGCAGCTCTGACCCTACTACAGCTGTTATTTTAACATGGTGGCATATGGCTTTTGCTACAATAGCTACCCAGCTTCTGGCGCGGACTACCTCCCTCCTTGATGGCCGGAAGAGTGTTAAGATGACATGGCGGCTCTATCGAGTCGCCATCGTCCCGATAGGGGTCGCCTATAGCGGCAGTATGGTTTCCAGCAATATCGCTTATCTCTATCTCAATGCGCCGTTCATACATATGCTAAAGGTAGGTCTGCAGCGTACTTTCAGACCTGAGAACTCTCCAGGCACGCCTGCTAACTTGCACGCCTCGAGGCTGCGGCACCCGTCGTCACCCTCCTGATGGGTTGCGTTTGTGGCTTGGAACACCTGAACTGGGCGAAATCTCTAAAGATCCTACTTATAGCGATCGGTGTCGTCATGGCGGGCGCAGGAGAGGTCATCTTCTCACTGCAGGGGCTTGTATACCAGCTTGTCAGCATCCTCTTCGAGTCGGCCCGCGTCATCATGATCCAGTTCCTCATGTCGGGAGCCGGCCTGAACATGGATCCGCTTGTTAGCCTTTACTACTTCGCGCCCGTTTGCGCCGTCACGAACTTCGCCCTCTCTTGGCTCTGGGGCTGGACCTCTTTCGAATGGACCCACGCCGCCGAGGTCGGATTTTGGATGCTACTCCTGAATGCGTTCATCGCCTTTCTGCTGAATGTGTCGAGCGTATTGCTGGTACGTCTATGCACATCCTAGTTCTACGGTGACGGTAAGGACTAATTTTGATTGCAGATCGGCAAGACATCCGCCCTCGCTCTCGTTCTGACGGGATTATTCAAGAACGTGCTGCTGGTAGTAGCCGCCGTCTCCATCTGGGGTACGCCGATCAGCCTTCTCCAGCTGTCCGGCTACGCCATCCTGCTACTCGGCTTGTTCCTCTACCAGTTGGACTGGGACCAGCTCAAGGCGGGTTGGGCGGCCGACGTCGAGTGGGGGGGCGAGAAGTCGATCTCCGAGAAGATCGCCCGCGCAACAAGCGCACCATCGCTGCGCTGCGTTAAGAAGACCATGCTCGTCATAGCGTTGGCCACCATATCCCTGGTGCTTGTGCTCTACTACGCCAGGAGGGAATGGGTTTACGGGGCCCCTGCGTCGGTAACGGCCACGCTCGACGAGGCTGAGCGGTTGTCGAGGGGGTGGCTGACGTGGATCCATGTCGCCGACGGCAAGTGGTGGCTGCAGAACGGATGAGGGCGCGTACGAGCCGGTCGAAGGATATAATACCCCCCCAAGCGGGAGGGCGTAATGTAGGAACGATATATATATGCATGCGTCGTTCTCGAACACCATATAGGGCATAGGGGGCTTCATGGCGAACTTAGACGTGAAAAGCGGGCTTAGTTTTGAAATATTCTTTCTCTTTTCTGCCGTCCAGTTGGCTGGCATACTCCATGTACTATGTACCTGCTTTATTTGCCTAACGAGTAGCGGTCGAAGCGCACCCCAGATGTATTTACGACATTGTATACGATATGGCCGTTGGCGGCGTGGCAATACCCAGAAAGACTCGGCGAAGTACAAACAAAAGGTCGACGATGGGTTGAATCTCGCCATTGCGTGTCATTAGCCGTTGCGCGACAAACAGGGCCCCTTACGTATTCTCTTGGCCCTCTTCACCATCCATCCACCTACCCCTCTGGGTCCGGGGCGGAATCGCACTCTGTTTACTAGGCGAGATGGATGTATATATACACAACCGCCGTTGCCAACCACCCATCCCCGTCCTTCCCTTCTCAGTAGCAATGACTACCCAGCCCTTGTCATCGGGGACTCCCTTTACCTACATAGACCACACGTCCCGGTAGTCGGCATTATCCAACCTTCATCACACCGGCGACGCCCACTTCGCATCGTTGTATTCAGCGCACGCGGCTTAAGCAAGCCAAGCACATGAGTCCGGTCGTCCGCCGACTCCCCCCCCGCGGGTTCACCCTCCCGCCTGTTTATACGTAAGAAGGGTATGTACGAGTCGGCTATAGTTCTACGCTAACTAACTAACCGAACTAAGGTGGTCTCTTTCTTGATTACATCTGATGATTCCGGTGCCGTTGCCCCCGGCTAGGGAAGGAAGGCTGATGTCGGGTTCGTGGTAAATGCTTAAGTGCTCTGTAGACTGTCTTTCGAATGCAATGGAGAATGTAGGGGGATATTGTTTGTGTGGAATATATCTGCGTTTCGCAATATGATTGTTGGATGGTACCATTCTCCCTCCTTCATTAGGGGTGGTAAATAGGGGGTTCTTCCGCCTGCTTTGGACAGTCAGGAGATCTTCGGGGGACGGGGTGGCAAGGGAGGGCGGGGAGTCGAAGTCCAAGGGGTTGGGTATCGACTCCTATTCCCCGATTCTACGGCCTACGTATGACGAGCATTTCCCGGACGTCCTCTATATATGGGGCACCCGAGGCGTATGGAACATACGTTTGTCTACCTATCTCTTCTTCTGGTTTAACAAAAGCGTGTGTTGTTCGGTCGTATCTTTCTTACTTAGTCAAAGCGACGGCCCAACAGAAACGCGCAATATATTCTCTCTGTAAAGCGTATGGTTTGCCATTGATACAAGAGCGGTCTGGCGCACCTAGTTGGTATGCTAGCTATGGTATCATCTTTCTGCCCTGAAGTGGTCTTGCAACTACTAAGCCAGTGCTTTCTCGTTTTCATTTCGATCACCCTATTCTCGAGACTTTCCCCTTTCGCGGCCGGAGCCTGCCCTAAGGAAAATGACGGTATGGTATGTGAAGACTGTCCGATGCTGTGTCACCCAACACCTAGCCCAAAAAGAGGTATCATTTCGTTTGACGACCACCCCCTGCCCAACCCAATGCCGCGACCCTGATGTCTATACCAAAGAAAGTTGCAAATGAAGGCCTATCCGTAACTCCGCATTGCATGGAGGCTAGTGGTGATGATACACCGTTCCTTAATAGACGCCTATCCGCTGGCGCTGATCGCAGACCTCAAAACCAGTTGAGTCGACAGTTGGATTCCACACGTGTGCGTTACCGCATCTTTCTTCGAACACCCTTTATTGTCTCAACTGCCGCTCCTCCTTCCCATAGTGACGTCACTCCGGCTCCTGTCCCTACCAGCGCCTTGGCGGATGGCATCACTGTAACTAGGAATGGGCGGGTTCGCCCTAATCGTAGCGGCAGAGGCGCCGCGACTTCGAGGGCCCCGGATGAGTGGTACGTGCTCCCTTTCGGAATCGCTTGTTGCACTCTCGGCATCCGAATGCTCGGGGCTAGTGTATTCGGGCGGTGGGTGTGCCGCGCCACGCAGACTTAACCCCACGACATCGACCACGTGATCCCCAGAGGCGCCGGGGGCGTCATTGCTGCTGCTCGCTTCGGCCGTCTCATCTGTCGGAACCAACTGCGCCAGAGAAATATCAGTAGGACTCCTCTGTGGCCCGGGGCTGGTAGGCGGTAGCACCCTAAAGTTCCCGCTTCTCGTTCGCGAATGACCGTGGTCTGGTATCGGTCCGCGGGTGGTGTACGTCTGTATCGAATGCGAGTAACTCCGACTCCTAGACGGCGACCTGGAGTATTCGTCTTTCCGTCGTCCCGTTTCAAGCAGGATACTGCCTTGTTCGCTACCGTAAGGCGGGGGCGGTGCCAGACTGCCAGTCATGGGGGCCAGACCCCATTTCTTGACATTGGCCTCGATGAAGACGAAGCCGGCCTGACCAAAATTGACGTGTACTACGCAAGGGCCATTGGCGCCGACGGACGGGAAGAAGTTCTGCGACTTGAGGCCGTGGACCACATCTTCCAATCGCTTGCCGTTGCGGGTGAAGAATATAGTGCCTGTACGAGGACGGTAGCCAACCCCGATAACATCACCTTGTACGTATTGTGGACCATACTGGGTGGGCGTAAACGGCTGGTTGTACCGTCGGTGACCAGTAGACGTATACGCGACAGAATACTTGTGATATCCTAGGTACAGGTGGCGCATTAGCAGAAAATCATATATGCAGGGGCAAGTTCGCTGTCGTACCAGGGAGTCTAAAGAGAGGATACGGCTTGGTGGCCATGCCGATGCTTATCAAAGTGTTTTCGGGTTTCTCGTAGATCTTCGCTTCCCAGTAGTAGACCTCGTTCTGCTTGGGCACTGGTAGATTGCTCATAACTGTGCATTCAGAATCGAAGAACTCGATTTCGGTCCTCCCTTCGACAAAACAGTTGGCGATCTCCAATTCCGGCTCGAACTCCCACGCTGATACCCCTTTCTCCTGTATGGCTAGGTATTGTGATAATGAAATGTCCGTCTGGACCGACTCGGGCGGATGTCCCTGTATATATGCTGCGGGTCACTTGTGAGCATGTCGTAATTGCTACGAGGTAACCTCGAGATGTACGGTGATGATTTACCTTTTGCTCTCAAATACTCGGTCCTCTGCATATCATCCATAGACTCCAAGGCCTCAGCCTCCTCCCTTGCAAACGCTTGCTCGTCGTCATATTCACCGGGGCGACCGATGCGATCAAGGAAGATGCGTCCCGAAGTCGTATAGCGGAAGAAGTAGATAACGAGACAGATAAGGGCTATCAGGAGGGCAGAGCCCAGGCTTGATAACAAGCCGATGATGACTCCGTTCATATCGATAGTAGATCGCATTTCAACTAGTTTCTCGCCAGTCTTGACGATGGTAGAGTTCGCGCGGGGTGGTGGTGGCGGTGAGAATACAAAGCGGCCTGTTGGGGACGTTTCCGTCACCGTGGTCAGGTCTCAGGCATCCGGAGGCAGGTTCGTCGAGGACGCGGGCCCCGATTCGATTCTCAGTATCGGGTTATCGAGCCACAAACGACGAAGAAGCAGCAGATAACGAGGTTTTAAAGTAGCTAGGCGTCGAGGTAGGTTTGACAGAGGATACCTAGATGTGGATGGGGTGGAAAGTGCGGCTAGGTAGATGTCGTGTGCGTTGTATGGCTGGATCCTGTATCGACCTATATATCATGCAACTCCCATCGATGTGGACAGGACCTAGGCTTGATTCGGTTCTCTCTAGAAAAGCCAAGCCTGCTTGGGTCGGGTCTGCCGGAGACAGAGATGGTTCTTATTGATAAAAAGGAAAGCCGCTCTGAATTGAGTGTCTGGTTGACGATTGAAGTCGATCCGAGAGCTGAATTCAATCCTGCTACATACAAGAGATGGCATGCGACAAAATGAAACAGATATAAGATAGAAAAAGAAAGGAAAAAGAGAAGGATTGCTCGGTCGGAGATACCTGAGGGTCACACACACGGTACACACCCTAAGTGTTGCGTAACAGAGAAATAGGTGGAAGGAATGGGCCGAAGGGGGAAGATGGGGTGAACGAACTCAATGAATGCAGGCGTTGGGTTGGGCCAATAACGGATGACTAAATGGCAGAGGTGGGAACGGCCTGGACGGGAAGATTGGGCAAGACTCAAGGCTGCTACTGTACAGTAGGTGGGCGGGGGGGCCGCAGCGTTGTCGTCTGGGAACCGGGCCATCCGCATGGGGGCATGGAAAGCTGCATGCTATGCTTTAAGAAGTACATTCATACCTTACATACATACATTAGGTAACAGTCAATGTCACCCAAAGAGGATGAATTATGTCACCGAAAGCCAAGCTGTTACTACGTCGGGGCGGGATGTTAAACATCCTAATCAAGTACTCCCGACCCATCTAACCTTTTCAGGACCTAGCATTTCTCATACAGTACAGATACACCACATTTTAATAGAACCAAAAGCTATCTCTACTTTTGCTAACACAACGGTCAGTCCTTCAGTGCTTCGTATGCCACCCATCAGCAGCGATCACGTTTTAACACTGTTGCGTTATACGGAAGCAATAATGACAGCTTTATTCGGAAGCAGTTAAATGGCGAAAGCAGTTAAACAGTAACGCTACGGATGTATGCGTAATAGAAGCGGCATCATGTATCAGTAAACTTAAATAAGAAGCTAACAGCCAATTAGTATAAAGATTAGCGTTGGTGTGGCCCTAAGGACTACCTAACAGGGATGTTTTTATTCGGCCTCTTACTCAGTAGTGCTAAGCGGCGAAACTGCCACTAAGTGATACCAGGTGGCGGGGAAACAAGAGTTGCGATACTGGACTGGGGATTACTGTACTTACGTTACGTACTTCCTGCCAAGACGGATGACGATTGATTCTACCTACCATGTTACATACATACCTAATAACTTTTAACCAAAGACCGACCCCTATATAGACATAGGTGTCTACCTTAGCCGCTGCAAAATAAGCGCGACAATATCCAAGGGCTACCAGGATCTTACCGCCCGGCCGGCCTGTCCATGTTTCATCAAGCGCATGGAGCTCAGGCTTGAAATAAGTGCACTTCGGTTGATCAAAAGCCAGTCCGAGCTTCTTCTTTGATACTGATTACGTGGGCTCTGACAGAGCCGCATAACCGCCGCATTCGAGGGGCTTGGCGGGGCCTGGTTCGGGTCCGCAAGGCAAGTGGTTAATGGGTGTTATAATACCGACATCATCCCTACCATCGCTCGATACCACCAGCACTGGCAATCGACGGAATTTGAAGCGCGCACATTCACATCTACCGTGACCCGGCGGTATGGCATCAAAAAAAGAGCGTTAAACGTGACTAATCTCTCATGCTAGCCAACAAGCCAACTCATCAGCTACCATACTGGGAAAATCCACAGGAATCACCATGTAGGTACGTAACCAGACCGAATAACAACAATCATCTCCGCACAAAACTATCGAAACTCCACCCATATGCCTCGGCGAGCTGCCTCCCCCCTGCCCGCGCCGTCCGCACGGGCACCCCGCCCCGGGGCTCGTGGAAGTGCGTTGTTCTGCGCCACCCGCGCGCCCAGGCCTCGGCGCGAGGGACGAACGTGCGGCGCGACCCGTCGCCGTTCCTCAACTCGAACCCGAGCGACGCCATCATGGCCTTGAAGTCTCCCCACAAAAGCAGCGGTGCGCGGCGCTCGCCCCCGGGGTCGTGGAACAGAGCTGCCACAACCGCCATACCGCGGGCGTTTATGGCGTACGTCTGGCGTGGTGCCGGCGGAGATGCCTGGCCGCTGGACGGGTCGCCGTTCCCGACGGGCTCCTCAACGCTGGCTGGATCGGGGTGGTGGGACCCCTGGGTGTCGGGGTGACGGTGCATCTCCTCGTGTAGGGACTCGAGTTGTGGCGTTGCAGCTTGATCAGATCCAGCTCTAGGGGCCCCCGGTCTCCAGAGCCGACCCAGGGCGGTTCTCAATTTATCGAGCATGGAGACAGAAAATGCATCTAATTGCGTTCTCCATGGCTCCCGCCTACGAAGCAGATTGTCAGGGTTCTGACTAGGAGACGTTTTGCTATTTGAAATCTCCGTCATTTGAAATCTCCGCTTGGCGAGTGTTGTTCGGTACTAGCAAACCTGCTTCTCTGGCCGTCGTCTTACGTCTACGAGTTCTGTATGAAAGCAGGTGCCTCGGTTTAAATAACCCTCTCTCACCTGACAAGATCCCCTTACACTGAGACCCAGCAAGGGTTGGCCATGACAAGCGACGCTCCTGAAACAGCAGGGCGTCAATCTTCCCTTGAACGAAGCCGACGCACCGACGGTCCTCAGAGTTTGCCCGAGCAGAAAAGGGACTGAAATCCGCCAACTGGTAAAGTATTCCTTTGTTCGCCGTAGTCTGGTCGTTTCAACGTCGCGCACAATATATCTGCACCGTCCACGTGTCCGCTTGAGGTTTGCTTGTGTGTTGCAAGACGCTGGTTGTAGGTGGCCGTCGTGCTTTTCGTTTCCGTCACATTGAAGCGAGTGGCAAGCGACATACGAATTAAAGGAAATCCGGCATAGTTGGCCTAGGGGTAGCGACGTATATGTGTTACCTACCCCAGCTTTCGTGCAGATAAACGAAACGGTTGTTGACCGAGTGACTGGCGACGTGATACGTATAGAACCTCACGGTCACGACGGAAGGGAACCGGGGATGGACAACCAGGAACTGGCACCCGGAACTCCCATCTCCAGATTTACTACGGTGATATAATATACTCACGTATAGTAAGATTAATCCATCAACTTATTTAGATCTTGGGCGCCGGCAATTATCCAAAAATTCCAGATATATTTCAACTTCATAAGCCCACGCACACCACGTGTTAGGGGGAACCCTAGCTCGCGGCCTGGCTACTAAGTTTCATGTTTCGAGCTCTTTCTCTCTAATGGTGATATAATATCCTAGGAACTGGGAACGCAGGCCGCCGCATGTAGCCGATCATTGGGTAGGTAGGTAGCTAGGGTCGGATCGGTATAATAAATGTTGACGGCAATAGATAGGTGCGAGGAGACAGGTAGCCTGAGCACGAACGGTACCCGGGAGGGATCGATCGCAATCAACCTTAAGACACGCCCACCCGCCTCCGTGCGCCAACGGGCTCTCCTTCGCTGTCTATTTGACTTGCATCCGTTCTGCGTGCCTGCCTGGGTAGCCGGCACGCTTGCAAACAAAAGACTCCCGCGAGTATTAAGTATACTTTTGGCGATGGCGAGAGACCACCGTCCGAGTACCTATGTAAAACCATCCCGGCCTCTGAACACTTCTTGACATGCATGACGAAGCAACTGGATACGGACCGCTGCGAACCCCCTATTCTGCGAGTGGAAAAAAGCATAATTAATCCCCGCCATTCTATCTATAGCCGGACGAGCGTAGTTAGTATCATCTGCCTGGATATCTGCTCTTTCCACATCCTTTCCTTGCCAGCCTTAAAAATCAAAGCCGATTTCTTGTGATCCGGGTATATCTCAAATGCCCAAAGGTGCGTCCAGTGATCAGTTCATCGAAACTGCCCCTTCTCCTGCATGCAGACCACAAGCTGGTCGGAATAGACACCAAAATATCTGTCAATACCTCGAGCCCAAAGTGGCGGTTTCCCCTAACGCATAGAGACATAGTCCCCTACTTGTTCCTGTCCGTTTCTCCCTACCAGGAGCTGCAGGGCGGACCTACGTATTAACCATAATGCCGACAACACGCCAGCACGGGAAGGTGGGATCCGCGTCCGATAGCGAACGGTCACATTCTCCAGGCCGCGACGAGATTAAGTGTAGGATTATGCAGAGGCATGTGGGCGAATGGCCGGCTTCTTCCACCGGCCGACCGGCCTCCAGCTATCCTTGACCGGCGCGGAAATTGCCGAGCCCTTTTCCTAGCGCGGACTACGGCTTCGTCTGCGACTGCGGCTCCGGTCCCTCCTGCTGCCTCGGTCCCTGTCCCGCCGGGCATCCGTGCTCCGGTCGCGGCGGCTCCGCCGGTCCCTGCTTCTTTCCCTATCGCGGTCTCTGTCCCTATCCTTGTCTCGACGGTCGTCTCTATCCCGGTCCCGATCTCGATCACGCTCGCGGTACTTGTCGATGCTAGGCCTGTGGGAATCCCTCTGGCGGTCCCTGTCGCGGTCCCTGTCCCGAGAGCGACGGCGTTCCCTATCGCGATCACGGTCGCGATCCTTATCCCGGCTGCGACTCTGGTCCCGCTCACGATCACGGCGGCGACTGTGACTTCGGCTGCGACTACGGCGCCGTCGATCGTCTTTGTCACGATCCCTATCCCTCGTGCGGTCGCGGTCGTTTGGACGGTAGCGATCAATCTCATCCAAAGTGTACGTGGTGCGCCTAACTTCAGGGGAGCGGTCACCAACACTGCGTTTATCGTCAACACCTGGAACAGGGAGCCCTTTTTCGCGCGCTTCCCGCTGTGCAGCTAAATAGGCCTTGGCTTCCTGCTCTCGCTTCTTGATCTCTCCCTGCTTCCAGGCCTCTGCGTCGCTGATATCGGTCGTTCGTGGTGAGCGGGAACGGCTCTTCCGGTCCCGGGCCTGGTCCCTCTCGCGGTCCTTATCGCGGTCCTTATCACGGTCCTTATCGCGGTCCTTATCACGGTCCTTATCACGGTCCTTATCACGGTCCTTATCACGGTCACGGCGCCTTTCTCTGTCCTTACTCGTGGCTCGTTTAGTAGAGCGACTACGCTCACGGCGGTCTCGCAAACGTGAGCGGCTCCTATCCCGCCGTTCGGTCCGGGGCCGAGGTGAGCGCGATCTGTCCCGTCGATCATCACGGCGAGCGCGAGACCGGCTCCGGTCACGCTTGTCTCGGTCGTCTCTGGCACGTGACCGACTACGGTCTCTCCGACCTGGCCTATACTCATCCCGTGTGAGGCTCACTTCTGCCGGTTCGACCCTGGTTCTAGATCTGCTTCTTTCATGGCGGTCTCGATCGGGGCGTAAGCGGGATCGACTTCCATCTCTGCGCTCCGGCCTGTAGTGGTCCCTTTCTCTGGGAGCATCCCTGTCCCGATCCCGATCGCGGTCGCGGTCTCTGTCTCTGTCGCGATCTCTATCACGGTCGCGATCACGGTCTCTTGAGCGGCTGCGATCCCTGCGGTCCGATCTGTGTCGAGATTTGCTCCCGTCTCTTCTCTCCGACCGTGCGGCAGAACGGCTGCGAGCCCTGTGACGGTCGCGGTGTTTCCGGTCATCATCTGCCTCACGAGATCGTTCGCCATGTTTGGATGGTGCAGGACTAGTCCGCCGCTCTTCCTTAGCTTTCGTGTCTTTAGAAATCCTATTTTCTTTGGGTTCACTGGGTTCGATGGTTTCATCCTTGGTCTCCTTGCTGGGTTTCGAGTCTTTGGCGTCTTTAGGTTCCTTCCCCTCTTTTGCCGAATCTTTCGAGTCAGCTTTTACAAGCTCGGGAGGCTTCTTGACATCAGAAGTTTTAGTCGAATCGCGTCTAATGGGCTGAATAGCCGATGCGGGTTTGCTCCTTCGAGGCGGTGGCGCAAGGGCCTCGTCGATCTCCATCTCAGGAGGTTTCGTCTCACTGTTCTTCGTGCTTTCGCGCAGCAGGTCGGCAAGTGCTTCTTGTTCAAGCCTCTCGTGCTCTTCTTTGGTGAGCTGCTTCTTGACTTCGACGGTTTTTCCACGTCCCGGTTCTTCCCTGGACCGGTCACGTCGTCGTCGCTCTCTGCTGTCGCGTCGCCGGCTGCGCTCGCGTTCACCGTCCCTATCCCTATCCCTATCCCTATCTCGATCCCTAATCCGGTCACGATCACGGTCTCTGTGCCGTGATCTGTCCCTGGACCTAGATCTGGACCTGTGGCGATCTCTTTCACGGTCTCTCTCGCGCTCTCGCTCTCTAGCACGGCGACGTTCTTCCCTCTCCTTCTCGCGCTCGCGCTCACGTTCTTCTTCTCGTTTCTCACGTTCCCGGCGTCGGGCGTCTCTTTCCTCTTTGCGCTTGGCCTCGGCCTTCTCCAACTCGCGCTCGCGCTTCTTGCGCTCCTCACGTTCAATCTTGCGCTTCTCCTCCAGGATCTGCTCCTCCTTCTCCCTCAGCACGCGCCTTATGCGCTCGCGCTCGTCCAAGCGGCCAGAAGACTCGATCGCGTACTCCTCGTCGGTTTTGGAGCCGCGGACGCGCTCGGCCTCTGCGGCTTCGGCGCCGATCTCCACCTCGCGCAGCTGACGGATGCGCGTCTCTATGGCGCGAACGTCGATGAGCTCGTCAATAACCTCTTCGGCCTTCTGGTAAACGCCGGATCTGTCAAGAGCGCCGTCGATCAGGGCAGCTGCCTTGCGACGATCGATGGAGAGCAGCTGGGAGGGGTTGCGCTCGACTTCCTGTTCGGCGACTTGAAGGATGGATTTTGTGACCTGAGCTTCGTAGTCCTGGGCAGGAAGGTGCACTGTTAGTTACGGGATCACTCAGGCAATAAGAATTGATATCTATCTTCAACAAACGAGCGCAATAGAGATTGGGAAAGCTGCACGTACGCTTGCTTCGAACTTCTCCCAGATCTGCTTGCGAATGGCATCGTAGCCCCCTTTCTTCTTGAAGCTATGGGCCAACCCGTCAATGGCAGAACGAGTGGCAGACGACAATGGTAGCTCGGAAGCCTTAAATTTGCGAGGTGCGATGGAGAGAGACGCGGCGACGGGTACAGACGCAGCAGCAGCAGCAGGCGTAGACACAGACACAGGAGCTTGCTCGGCGGAAGCCATGCTGACTGTTGCCGAAGCCATTCGGCCTCGGAGTGGAAAGGATTCTTGATCAAGGGATTCTCATGTGGTACGACTGAGAGTGGGGATGAGAAATGAAACGCTGGACGTGCGGTGCGATCAGAAAATATTTCGAGTTGAATGAACAGTTGTCTCGGTTATCTTCTACAGTTACATTGGATGGATGCAGGAGTAGACAGCATTTTGACCAGAGGCAGAGAGAGAGAGAGAGGTCAGAATCAGGACTGGACTGATTTGAAGAGTTGGGAAGTTTGAATGGGGCACTTGATTAAGGATTAAGGTGAACAACTGACTGGTATAGTAATTTGGCGGCGGCTTCAATTGGTTAGATGCGTTTGACCAAGAACGAACCTAAGGGGAGGAAAGCATCCCTGTAAAAGCGTGCTGGCAGGGTAAAGTAAAGCAAAGTAGGTACTTGTACAGTACATATGTACACAGGCCTTAGGCTTCGCATTTACGTGGGGTCGGTAAAACTCCGGCGGCCTTTAATCGAGGTGGCAGACAGAGTGCAGTGCAGATACCAGGTCTAGTCTAACGTTAACTAATATGCTTCGAGGTGACGACGCTAGCATTTGCAGCTCCCATTCAACTGCCAATTCGACCTCACCCGAGAAAGTGAATCCAGACCCCCCAGCAAAAGCAAGCACCGCGAAACGCACACCTCAACGGAGCTCGCAAATACCCGGCTCGAGGCTCAACAGGAAACCGGCGGCGCACGACGAGACAGCAGCACACGAAGGGCCCCCCATAGAGGCGTCACTCCACCCCCCAATCCCTCTTCAATTCGTTCATAATGGTGCACCGAGTTCTTTTCTGGTCGGGCTTCGGTATGACTACCACCACCACAACCTCACACCCCAACCTACCTTACCTACGTACCTACCCATACACTCCGAACCGGCAACGCTCCTCCTTCCCGCCACCATTCCGCCAAGCGCATACACCGAGGCCTTAGCTGACACCCTCGAATCCCAAAACTACGTACCGTGGACACTACAGGTAACTAACTAAACACCCTAGGCGTCGCCGTGCGCCTCTGGCAGCTGGGCCTCGAGATGCGGCCGTTCTTCAACCGGGGGTCGCTGTGGGCGTACCCGGTGTTTGCCGGCGCCGGCGCGAGCTTCGGCTACTGGCTGCAGGGCGTCGAGGAGCGCCAGACGGCCGTCCTCGAGGAGCGGAAGCAGACCATCCTCGAGAAGCGCGCGCGGAGGGCCGCCCGGGAGGCCAGCGAGGCCGCGTGAGTTAAAGGGGAGGAGGGGGGAAGAATGAAGCGAGGGCCAAGAAGGGGTCGCCGGGGATGGGATTTCGAGGACGATGAATATCCTGCGGTGTACATTTAGCCCGTTGGACGGCTGTATAGAAAGGCTGGGGTAGAAACCACGGAACCAGGAAGACCCAAAATGAAGAAATCATCACATCACAGCAAGGCCTCTGTTAACGCGTGGTGTTTTACTTTGTTTTGCGACAGCCTAGCTCGAAGCCCTGACTGGTTGAAGAGCTACATCCGGCTCATCTTCCACGATGATGTCAAGTCGCTTTCAGTAATGGTACATGGTCATGCCCACCTGTCACTCACCGCCAGCCTAATAGATTCCAGCCTACCTAAGAAAACAACGGCAGGTCATCGCCGCTGCCAGGTCGTCCATCCGCGCCTCAAGTTCGGGAGTGTCTGTCCTCTCTGTCTCCTGCTGCGACAGCTCGAGAGTAACCCCTCTCTAGTTGGACTCCTCGAGCTTGCGCAGCAGATCTGGTACCGAGGTGGGCTGTACACTGCCCAACTCCGTGATGATTAGCGACAGATATTTATCGGGTGTGTTGTCGTACAAGAGCCGAAACGACGCCGCCGAACTTCTCTCCGGGTCTATCTCGTTATACGTGAGCGAGTCTGTAGCGACTCGCTCGGTGATATTGATGGTTTCGCAGAGAACGTAGATCTGCTTGCCAAGCTGCTTGGCCAGAACAGCTACGTCGCAGGAGCCGCATCGTGCATACATGGAGCCGTTGTTGAACATGGACTCTGCACCGAGTATAACGGTGGTGGCTTGGTGAACATGGGTTCTTAAACCACCAAAGTCGCCGCAATACGTCACCTTGATCCCCTCTGCCGCCAGCGACTTTGCCAATATCTGCCCTCTTCTGTCGTATGGTTCGTCTATTATGATCACCGAGAACTTCCTTCCGATTTTCGTGTAAGCGTGGATGATTGCACGCTCGACGCTGCTATTCCACCCAAATGTCAACACGACGTCGCCGTCCTCGATCCTCAGCGCAGCCCTCTGTGTAATGACGAGGTTGGCAATATTGATGCGTTCCTGTATGAAGTTGTCGATGCTATCGCACAGCTCCTTCTTGGCATCTTGCTCGACCACGTCGGGGTCGATCTTGCTGACTTGCAACTTCAACCACCGGATAGCATTTCCCATGGAGAAGGACATCGGGCGGCACGCGATGAGGTAGTCAATCTGAGGATTGAGGACATGCGGTGTCAGATGGCGCGCGAGGGTGTTTCCCGGCGGCGTGGTGTATGAACTGATAACCTGTTCACCCCCGTTTAGCTCAGCGGAACAACGTCATGCGGGCCAACGGGGGCCCATGGTGTCATCCTCACCTTCTTAAAAGCTAAGAGTGTGGCCTTCAACCTTGCGATGCTCTCATCGAGGGCGAAGGTGGCCATTTGCTGGCCTAGAGCCAATACAGCCGGGTGGACATCTTTGTCGGCCTGGGTCATGGGTATCCTTCGCGCCATGGAGAGGTGGCTGAAACACTCGGGTATCGTAAACTTGGGCTCAGGCACAGGAAAGGGTGCAATTGCTTTAGTCATTGTAACCTTGTTCGCTGTACCGGTACCATCTTGCTTGCCCTTGGCTTTGTTCGCCTTGACCTCGCCGGCCGACGGGCCCAGTTGACCTGGTGAGGATGAAACTGCGGCCTCCCCCTTTGCTGTCTCTTTGGAGGATTTCGCTTGTGCGCGTCTCGCAGCCTTTTCGGCCTTGGCTTTTGCCTTCAGTTCTGCGCCAGAGAGCTTCTTCGGGGCAGTAGGGTCGTCTGCCGGGGCGCCTGCGGGTTTCTGTGCGGGTTTCTCGCCCTTCTTAGGAGGGGCTTCCAACTTTGCAGATTTTGCGGGTTGCGCGGGCTGTTGCGGCGCGGCTGTGACAGGCGCAGCGTCCTGGTCTGTCGCCATGGCGGTAATTGCGGAGCTCGCGAACCTCCGGAATCTTGTGAATGGAAATGCGACAGTGAAGCGCGGTGCCTCTTAAACTGCTACCCTGGCCCTGACGGGATTTGGACTTTTGGCTAGCTAATTTCCTGAACGAGTTTGCAACAGGACAGAATAAATTAACTCGAAGTAACACCTAGGAGACGTGGAGTACCCTTGCAAACGCTGACAGGATTGAGAGCGTTCGGTTATCTTGGGCGTGAACGGCGAGTGAATTGGAAGTTAGCTAGCACTTTATATGGATTATTTTCTGTTCACTGCTTCAAGTTTGGAATTGAGTCATTGGACGTGGGGCAACCAGGGGAATTTCTGTACATACTTATCTAAGTACATTGTAAAGTTACCGGGCAGGGCTCTGGTCCCCACAACGTTTGACAGCCTAGGTACCTAGGTATTTCAGAACAGCCACATGTACCTATGTATCTTTAGACCCCTGCAACACAGCGTGGATAGTGCTGATAAACAAAATGCACAGCTTGTGCACGAGCCACATTGGGTAGTTCAATGAGGCGCGATCCCCACTCCCCAGACCCCTCTATGTGAAAACAACCGGAGCCGTGTGGGGTTGAATCAGGAGATCGGATATTAGCCCATCCCCCCCGCCCTCTGCAGCACAACGTCACCGGAACCCAATAACTCTGTAAATACATACATGTAGCCGGTAGCGTGGTGTGGCCAGATTCCATAGAACACCTCATGTGGATAGCCAAGTTACCAGTAAATGTCTACCTGGTAGTGAGCTGGCCCCTTCTATGCTCCATAGATTCCTTAGGTATTCATTCAAGGAAAATTCACTGTGTTTTGCTCTCCGTCCATTTCCATGAACCCATTCTCCGTCTGTGACTTGAACTGCACACCTCCAAGATGTCGGCCAAGCACTTCATCAACGACCCCACCGCGCTGGTGAACTCGGCCCTGCAGAGCCTCACCCTGACTAACCCGTCCCTCGCGCTCGATGCCGAGAACAAGATCGTATACCGCCGGCCCGCCGATGGCGAGACGCCGCAGGTGTCCCTCATCAGCGGCGGCGGCAGCGGGCACGAGCCGAGCTTCGGGGGCCTCGTGGGCCGGTAAGCAATTTCTGGGGTTATTTCTTCCTCCTTGTTTCCTAGTTCCGGAGCACAGATTTCCAAGGGAGACTATTAGGAGTCCATGGCCCCCAAACTCATATCGTATAACTCCCGGCTATTCGCCTATTCGACCGGGAATGGCGATGACTGACTCCAGGTGTTGCAATATAGTGGGCTGCTCTCGGCCGCCGTGGCGGGGACCGTGTTCGCGTCGCCGAGCGCGGCGCAGGTGCGGCGGGCCGTCGAGTCGCGCGTGGACACCGAGCGCGGCGTCCTCGTCGTCGTCATGAACTACACGGGCGACGTGCTGAACTTCGGCGTCGCCGTCGAGCGCGCGCGGGCCGCGGGGCTGCGCGTCGAGATGGTCGTCGTGGGCGACGACGTCGGCGTCGGCCGTGCCCGCGGCGGCAAGGTCGGACGCCGGGGCATTGCGGGTACCGTGCTCGTGCACAAGATCGCCGGCGCGCTCGCGGCGCAGGGCGCGAGTCTCGAGGAAGTTCACAAGGTCGCGCGGCTGACAGCCGAGAACCTCGTCAGCGTCGGCGCGAGCCTGGAGCACGTCCACGTCCCCGGGCGCGCGCCGCCGGACCCGAGTTCCGCCGAGGGCCTGGCGCCCGGCGAGGTCGAGATCGGCATGGGCATCCACAACGAGGCCGGGTCGGGCAGGGCGAAGGTCGAGCTCCCCGAGCTCGTGCGCACGATGCTGGCGCAGCTACTGGATCAGAACGACAAGGACCGGGCTTTCCTCAGGGTGAATTCGAACGAGGTCGTCCTGCTCATCAACAACCTCGGAGGGGTCAGCGTCCTGGAGCTGGGCGGCATCACTACCGAGGTGGTGAAGCAGCTGGAGCAGTGGGGCATCCGGCCCGTACGGATCTTGAGCGGGACTTACATGACGAGCTTGAATGGGCTCGGTTTTAGCATTTCCCTACTGAACGTCGTGAATACGGACATCGGGGGCCCTAGCATGATACAGCTATTGGATTATCCTTGCGAAGCCACGGGTTGGGCGGCCCCCATCTCTAAGAATACTTGGGAGGCGAAGAACACGGCAACGAGAGAAGATAAGGGGCAATCAAGCGAGGAGACCATACCGAGCGGGCTCAAGTTTGATGCGAGAGCATTCAAAGATTCTCTCGCATCGGGTCTACAAGCGGTCGTTGAAGCAGAGCCGGAGGTCACGAGATACGACACAGTTGTCGGCGATGGTGACTGTGGTATTGGCTTGAAACGCGGTGCTGAAGGTAAGTTCCTCCTTGGATACCGTGGCAAAGGCCTTGTTATTGACGGGGAAAAAAAGCCATCCTTAAGCATCTGGAAGAGAAACCGCCAACGGGAGATGTCGTTGTGGACGTCGCGCAGATAGTACCAGTCGTGGAAACAAGCATGGACGGTACATCAGGTGCACTGTTTTCTATCTTCCTCAACGCGCTCGTCAACGCGCTTCGTGGACTTGCACCCGGCGATGCTTCGGCGAAAGTATGGGGCGCTGCCCTGAAGCAAAGCTGCAACGCGCTGGCAAGATATACACCTGCAAGGCCCGGCGATCGCACACTGGTGGATGCCCTGTATCCGTTCGTCGAGGAGCTTCAAACGTCAGGAGATATCAAAACGGCAGCAGAAGCTTCTAAGGATGCTGCGTTGGGGACAAAGGGGATGGTGGCTTCTCTGGGTCGCGCTGTGTACATTGGCGGCTCAGGTTATGAAGAGGTGCCCGATCCAGGGGCCTGGGGACTTGCTTGCTTTTTCCTTGGTCTGGCTGGGTTGAAGTATGAAGACGATGGATGGGAGACTGTATCAACCGTCGTCACAGCCCAAGAGTCTGTAGAATGACGTCAAACACGGCGGGCAAGTAAAAAGGCCTTCTCGTTTGATCATATGTTAGTCATTTGTCTATTCATGACCTTGGCGCTTCTGTGCGCCGCTGGTTGTTTCCATCAGTTGCTATTGAGAATCGAGGCTACAAAACTGCTGGTCGGATCATCAGATCAACACACGCAGTTTTCGCAACCGCGAATCCTCGACTTGGCCATTATGCCTGACCGGTCCTAATCTGCTGGCCCCTATCATCGCTCCCATCTCATCCAGTGTGTTTAGCTTAGCAGTACCAAGATTACGGAATCTCCTCTTAAGAACCTGTTCAGAGCGAACCGTTAGCTCAATCGGTTAGCTTATGCGTTGGGAAGTTTGGCAACAAACATCTTGCTAATAAACCGATCCTTGTTAACCGGCCTCCCCTTCTTGCCGTTAGCTAGCCTCGGCGTCTCTGTCCACATCTCCTTCACGTTCTCCAGAACCATGTTGCAATGTCGGTCGAAGGCCTATTTAGTATTAGTCCGCGTTCAAGCGGGTTGGTTGACGCAGTATATATTACCTTGACGCGTGCCAGGAGCTTGCGGTTGTTTCGAATCGAGATAAGTACTTGCGTATGGCTTCGGACGGCTGTCTGGAGGATGGAAAGAGGGCCAGCGCTGAACTCATGTTCCTCGAGCAGCGAAATCTCATATTCCCTATGCCATATGTTAGCTCGCGGGCGGAGAGCCGGGAATCTTCGTTGGGTATGTCAGGTCGCGTACGTTAACTCATTGCGCGGCTTGGTAAGAAGCTCCCTAAAGAAACAAAGTTAGCTGTAATATTCACGGACTGAGAGAATTTGTCGAGCCGAACGCACTGGATTTTCGAGTCCGCCATGTTGCCTGCTAATCGCCGTGTTTTAACAGGCGGAGAGGAATGACTTAGGATAATGTAGCAAGCAAGGCTGATGTATGGAGGCTAAGGTATGTAGGTAGGCTGGTAGGTAGGTAGGTAGGTAGGTAGGTAGGTAGGTAGGTAGGTAGCTCTTGAAATTCTCCCAGATTGGTGAACGGTGAGTGTAAGGTTCTGATTGGCCACAAGCCTTTAGTCTGTGTGCAGCAGAACTCTGGAGAGCAGAGAGAGACCAACCTGAGATGGCAGGGGTTATGAGGTGCCTGGCGCTTGAGGCTCAGAGGCATAACGCCTGGTACCTCTGATTCATCTGGCCAGCTCCCCAAGTATTAGTGGGGCTACACTATGTGATAACTAGGTGATCAAGCTCTGGTAGGTATTCGCAGGTACTTCGTCGTATACTACATACGATAGCCCCACTTCTGTGTGATAGGATATGAAGTTATCGGGTACGGAGGAATTCATCGACTGACTTTAAACCTTGAAATTTAGAATTGCGACAAACCGAGTGGTTCGTGATCATTGGAGCTCCAACAATTCCCAATGCGCTCATACTTCCTGCTTGCGCATTGAGCCAAGGCAGATTAGATGTCTTTCAGGCTTTTCCTAGGCCGAGCTGGCTCAGCAGCCGGTGCTCTCTCCCCGTCTTGTAGAACTGGTTTCTCCAGAATGCCCTTGAAAGCTAAGATCTTAGACCCCGGAGTCAGATCACGAGCCCAGGTATGCAGTGCTGTTTCTTTCACGCTTCCGGTGCCACTTGCAAGGCCTGGGTTGACGTGGTTGCATAGATGTCCACGAGCACGAACGAAGTCATAAAGGAGATCGAGGGCGACGATCCTGAAGATGTTCTGTTCAATAACCTCTACGGTCTGCGGACCATCGAACTCAACCGTCCTAGCAAGTTAAATCCTCTCAACGCCTCGATGATCCGAAAGATCGTACCTCGATTGGTGGAGTGGGAGAAGTCGGATATGGCAAATGTCATAGTCATGAAGGGTGCTGGTGAACGGGGATTCTGCGCAGGCGGCGATGTGGGTGAGCTCGCAAAACAGAATCAGGAGGGACCCGAGGGACAGAAGCGTTCTTCTGAGTTCTTCGCTCTCGAATACAAGCTGGACCATTACATCGCAACCTATCAAAAGCCTTACATCGCTTTCATGGATGGTATTACCATGGGTGGAGGTGTAGGACTCAGCATACACGCGCCGTTCCGCATCGCTACGGAGAGGACAGTTTTCGCCATGCCCGAGACTAGGATCGGGTTCTTTCCTGACGTTGGAGCTTCCTTTTTCCTACCCAGAATGGCTGGCGCTATCGGCACCTATCTGGCTCTCACGAGCGAGAGCCTGACCGGAGCGAACGCCTTCTATTCTGGCGTTGCAACTCATTATCTACATTCCACCAGTCTACCAAATCTAGAATCGCGTCTAGCCGAACTGAGATTCAAGGACTATTACACAATGGAGGAGCGGCTAGCTATTATCGAAATGACCATCGAGGAGTACGCTACTGGGCTACCACATAACGAACCAATGCTTTTAGCTGGCGAGCTTCGCAAAGCCATAGATAGATGCTTCAGCAAGTCTAGCATTGGCGAGATCGTGGCCGCGTTGCAGCAGGAGGAGGGCCCCACCAAAGCCTGGGCGGAGGAGACGCTGGCCACCCTACGTAAGCGCTCGCCAACATCGGTTCATGTGGCCTTGGAGCAAATGCGCGTCGGAAAGAGTTGGTCTATCGCCGAGACCTTCCGGAGGGAGCACCAAATAGCTGCCAGGTTCATGCGGCACCCCGATTTCGTCGAGGGTGTTACGACACAGTTGTCGAAAGAAAGGCCTTTGCCCACGCCAAAGTGGCAACCCCCAACCCTGGAAGACATTCAGCCGTCTGACAATATTGCTGAACCGTTCTTCCAAGAGTCGGAGGATGTTCCGGAGCTGAAGCTGCTGAACGGTCGGGACTATACAGAATATCCTTACCGATCGTTTGGTGTGCCCACAGAAAAGGATGTGGAAGACCTTGTCAATCAGGCCACGCGGACTCGACGGGAAATTCGCGACGAGTTTGTTAGGAGGAAGAAGGGCAGGCAAGGCATCAGCACCATCGTCGACGAGATCTTGGCAAGGAAAACTCGGAACAACGCAAATGGTAAAGCAGCTTGGATCTATGAGGATAACTGAGTGCTGTAAGTGCACCCTCGCCTTTGTGTACATTAACGATAGTCCGAATCGACTATATGTAAATGATACGCTCGGGCTGTAGCTGGATGGTTGTCTATCGTGATTGAGCGCCCTGTTCGGAGCGTACGTTTCTGGTCGTCGCATCTGGTCCGGGGTGGGGGCCAAAGAGACGGAACCAAATGCTGCTCTTGCTTGGTGGCTTACATGTTGTTTTCTTCAGGGGGGAGGGGTTGTCTGAGAGGACAGAAGGAATCTATTGAGTCATCAGGCACATACGGAAATGTGGGGCGCTATCGGAGTCCCGGTGAGTATAAATAAGCCTCCGGCTTCCCCTCATCGACAAGGAATCGGCAAAGAGACCAGCAGAACTTCCCTTTCCGTCATGGTGTGATAAAGGAGCATTCATGGTGCTGGTTTCTGCCTACTGTTTGGATGCCGGGTTCGTCGAGTGATAGGCGCTAAAATCCGGTACTTGGTCCAAGCGTCTCGGCCCCACTACCTTGGAACTTGCTGCCGCGCGGGCTTGGCGGGCTACACGCGGTCCCACTCTTCCAACCCCCCGTTACGTCAATTGCGGGCGTTCAGGGCGTGCTGCAACGCGCCTTAGCGCGTATATCCACTCCAAAACCCCGGACGCTCAACGCGTTTTTGATGGTACTTCGCTTTGCTAATTAACTTGATGGTCTGAGCTTGTACCTCCAGCAACCAATCTATCCACTTCTTCTTCACCTAATCCTCTCTTACACATTATCCATATCAAATCCAAGTGCAGCTTGTCTAAATCGTCTTTCCGCAGGAATTGCACATATACAATTGAATTTCGGTTATCACCATTTTGGAGCTACGTTAGGAGTATCGCTCTCTTCGCGGTTTTAACAGTATTCATATTCCCCCCTTCCACAAAGTATCACCCGCGTCTACAATCTCGTGACCTTGAAAAGACAAAACAACCACTACCTGCCTCACGACTCACGAATTACGATCATGATTACAGCAATTAACATTGGATCTTCGTAAATTGGAATATCTTGAATTATACCGTTATTCTACACCGTTTCCCGACACAAAATCGCCCTTCTAGCCGCTTCACTACGAGCCGTCACCGCGATTTCGCGCTTTGGCAGAGATGTCTGCCAATAACACTCACTGGGGTGGCATGCCCAACATGAATGATGAATATGGGCTTCAATTGAAACCCATGGGACGTATGAGACACGTTAGTGTTGTTCTGCTGCTGCAATGGCTGACCATCGGTTCTAGTGAAGGTCCATTATACGTTTGATCAGAATACGCAGGACCGATGCCTCGCCCGATGGCCTCACATTCTTCAGGTACAGACGATTCCTCTAGATGATAGGAGCACAATTGGTGTCGTCGATCTGAAAACCTGTCTGCAAGCGATAGCAGACTGCAGTCCGGAGTTAGCAGGTGGAAACGAGAAGGACTTCGCCGTCTATGCGTACGACTATTCCGAGCCGGACACGCCGCTAGTCGGCCAGGGAATGCTATCATCGGGGCTCAGTCAGGGTTCTGACCCAACTGGCCAACCAAAGCTAGTGACAGGACGCGTTACCAAGAACCTGCTTGCTATTTTTGGGAACGGCATTAAGGAGACACTCGAAGTCAGGCTGAAGTTAACAGCAGTCCCCAAAGCTACATGCACAATCCCAGCGAACGTTCCGATACAGCATCCACAGTCATTCCCGACTCTGCATGCGTCCGCCTCGAATATGTCCGAACACACCGAGTGGCACTCATTCATCCAATCGAACCCCAACTTGGGGCATTCGGCGAATGTATCTGCCGTCTCATCACCAGCTTTAGGTCCAGTCCGACCGTTCAATTCGAGTTACGAAGCTAGAAACGAGTTCACAGGAACGAACAGTCACGAATTCCATAATTTATCGGGGAGTCGGCCAGCATCCGCGGAACCGATACCAGGGGAGAGACCGCTTTCGGTGGCGCCCCGACCGGCCTCACGACCTGCCCCAATTGCGATAGTGTCCCATCCGACAGAAGAGTCTACTAGCGCAACGCCTGGAATCGACCCAGTCAAATCACAGTCACGGCCGAGCTCCAGGGCATCAAGGCGTGGTCCCACAGGGAGGCCCCGAGGCCGTCCACCTAAGAAGTCTCAGCAGGTTGACGGTAGCACCTCGGGTTATGAAGAGGGGACCGACGCGGATGACGGACCAGCGCGTAAGAAGAGGGCCAAGATTACCCAGGTCGAGCGGAGCAACTCTGCTACTTTCAGATCTGGATCGGATTCTCTTCGGGTTGCAGCTAGCAATGCCCAGTCCATCCGTAGCTTTCGTCCGGTGGGTGTCGGAGGGGATGCTCCAAGTGGGAGCCATCTGCAAGAGATACCGCGGGCTCCTACACCAGTTCCCGACTCTCGTTTGCCTAGCCTTCCCCAGGGGAGACCAAAGGGCCCCAGTGTCCTAAGACGTGAATCGATGTCAAATCAGGTCGTTGATGGCTCCTTTACCTCATCTTATTTGGAGCACAACCGTTCCATGTCACAAGGCCTAGATGCCCGCTCTCCTGTAGACTCCATCGCACCTTCCCCGTCTCACTTTTATAGTGACGAAGCCAGTCCAGCCGATATCGGTTCATCACCTCCAGTTCCGAGATCAGCACTATTTAGTAGGCGGTCCAGCCCTATCCCGTCGAGTCCAGTCCTCCCTCCTATGCGGATACCCCCGGCGCAACCCGACTCGGGATTTATGAGTGGTAGCTTCGATGATGGTCGGATTGACGATGAGGATATCGGCAAGACTCCGAGAGACGACGCGCCTCAGGCTCCGATAGTAGAAAAGCCGAAACCCAAGCCACGGCGAAAGCCTGCCAAAAAGCAACCGGCGCAGCCGGCTAAGCCTTCTCAAGGTCTCATCATCCAAGAGATAACCCCTGGACCACCTGAATTGCTACCTAGAACATCCATTTACAACCCTCCTCATCCGAACATGCGGAGGGTCCCCCTAACACCTAACTTATCAACGGGTCCCGAACCTTCGACTTCATCACAGCTGCAAAGAACGATGCCCGAAGCCGCAAATCTAGAACAGACGGCCGAACATGCGGCTAACGAAGTACGACAATCGACGGAAACGGCTGCAAAGACTGAGCATCCAGTTGAAAAAGCGACTAATCCTACGGCTACAATTACAGATATATCCCAAGCCGTGAACGAAAGACATGCTGAGGCCGGGTCACCAGAAGAGAGCACTACTCAGAATCCGTCACCGCGGGAAACCTCACAAGCCATGTCACCAGAGGAAGAAGCTGTTCATAGGAACTTTGCAGATATAGAGAAAGCCTTGAATAACTTCAAGGATGGTCAGAATCACCAGTACCTGCAGTCGGAAAGTGTTGGCGACGCTTCACTCAGTCAAGCCCCCGAGAATACGTCACGCCTGTCCATTGATGTGCCGCAAGTCACGAACAATGCCAACCGATCTAGGATGGCTCCACTAACCTCACGAAGGGCAAACCAGGGAACATCTGTAGAACCAGAACTTCCCATGATCCCAGCCAGCGATTCTGTCTTGCCCCAGCTAACCCTACCATTCCCAATGTCAGAGCCACCGCACCCCGAAACAGACGCCCTTGACCCTCCGGAGGTTAAGGCGAACAAAAATTTCATAAAGAGGCAGGCTATCAAGCAGAAGCTTGAGGAGGCCATAGCACAAGGCGAAATGCCGACGTATTGTCGCAACTGTGCGGCTCTCCAGACGCCCACGTGGCGAAAAATCTGGAAGCAAGAGCACAGAGGCGTTCCGGAGTATCATGAGTATTCCGAGAAGGCCGGTCATGTGACCGCCATCAACATCCTTGAGAGGGATGCGGAAGGCAAATCAACTCTTTACGAGATGATCAAGAAAGCGCTCGGTCCGAATGACGATAAAAGTGCCTGGACCGAGGTTCTTCTTTGCAATCGTAGGTGTAGTCTTATGTCGTAAGATGTTGGAACCCGAAATTTGCTAATTCTCTCTAGCTTGTGGGATCTGGTTCTCCAAATGGAAAGCCCACCGACCCCCTGAGAAATGGGAAAAAGATGAGAAACGTCTCAGCCAAGTGAGAAAGAAGAGAGCAAATGGTAGCGGACCATCTCGTTCGAAGAAAGCCCGCACGAAGAGCGACAACCAGATGAACTTGACATCCGAGGCGGGACTGCTGACGGACCCAATTGGACCTCCTGATGGTGCTACATCTCCGGGTAGGGCCCTGCTAGATCCATTCTTTAAGTCACAGCCGGATGCCGTCTCTGAGGATGGCTCAGGCAGGGACCGCAGGCGAATACGTGCCAATGAAAAGGGTCCAAGCTCGACCCATTCTAGGGCGTCAACGCATTCTCGAGGCAGTGGCACCCCTGGAAGTCCTATTACACTTGACGACGAACTAGGTTCGACACGACGACTATTGTTCCCGTCGCCTCGCAAAGATGGCGAGCAGAGAGTCCTAGGAGAGGTTGCCATAAATATTGTGCAAACTTCGCCGGAGTTTGGCACAGCCAAAGGCGGCGAGGGTCCGGCAGGGAAAGAAAACAGCGGAGCCGTAGTCGAAAGTCATAGTACAGCTAATGATGAGTTCGCTGACCTATTTGGCACAACGCCCGCAAGGCCTTCAACGCCTCCACCTAAAGCCAATACTAATAGTGGGTCCTTCAAGACTCCTACCAGACCGACGCCGAGTCATCGTCCCATCACGAGGAGCGTCAGCAGATCCATGCGCTCGGCGAGATCCATCGCTTCTCCAAGCCAGGCGCTTATGCTCGAGCGCACACCGTCCAAGACGCCGTCGAGGACACCACGCTCGGCAGCGTTGCTAATGTCGAGCGGGGTGCGCCGGCGTTCGCCGCGCAACAACAGCAACGACAACCACAGTAGCAACGATACTACTACATCCCACCTGCTCGATGACCACCAACACATCTTTGACTCGCCCTTCACCAAATCCCTCAACCAACTTTTGTCCGAAGCTAACGACTTCGTGGCTCCGACAACTCCAAACCGCCGTGGCGGCGGCGGCGTCGGCGGCGGCCAAAACCACGGCCACGGCGGCTTCCACCTCGACCTCGGCGATTCCCATTTTGACTTTGGCTCCCTCCTTAGCACGGACGGAATTCTGCCCAGCTCGCCGCCCATGCGCCGCGGCGGCGATTGCACCGGCTCGTCCTCACACGTGGTCCACTTCGGCGGCAATCTAACGTACGACGCGGACGCCAGCCTGTGGGCCCAGATAGACGCCGCCGTCGCCCCGGGGAGTGCAGATATAGGGGAGATCGATGAGACCGGGGAGACGCGCTGAGGCCAGGTCCTGCCCTTCCTACGAGAGTGTCTTGCTTTCGCTGAAGTTTATCCGCGAACAACGTGGATCGTCGGGACGTGACGGTTTGGGTCGCGACCCTGGCAGCGGCACTCTGGGATGCGTTGCTCATTGTAGCTGTGCATTGGATCGAGCAGAGGATTTCCAGGGGTTCTGTCCGGTCTTTTATTCAATACGTGGTTCGGAGGTGAGGTACGGCATGGTAGGACACATCACGCACATCATAACCTCCCGAAGTAGGAGGGCAGACATACATACATGGCGTTGGGGCGCTGCTTATGCCAGTCAGAGCCTAGGCACATATTCAAAGTTCACACTGTCGAGTTATTGCAGAGCATGGTGGCCGCGTATCCCGCGGGCCCATGTTTGTCGAAGTTTTGTGCTCCAACACTTTATGGTAGTTTAGATATCCCGAATTCAACATTATCTGCCTTAACTCTTCAAATCGTGACTACCCTAGTACGCCATTTCAGGAAGGCATTAACCGGGACCGAAGAAGGCAGACTGGCGTGATCGTATGAAATGCCATGATCCCATGTGGGGGGTTAGCGTTATTAGGGATGTCGGTTGAGAAGCCTTGAGGGCAGATAATTGCTGGCTCAACCTAACGACCAACATAAAGCATTTCTGAATAACATCTGTTGCCTGCGACTTGGGGCTGGTGGGATCCGTGACCGACCAGTGAGTAAGATAGACGAAGGCGATACTAGCGTAGAATACGTCATAGGCGGTCTTCAAACGAGGCCTCGAAACTTCAGTGATTTGGGCACTCATAGCGTCTCTCCATCAAGCCCCGGCAAGTCCCCGAAGTGCCATCCTCAGATTCACAGATGTCGTTTGTTAGTATGTCAGTCCAGTCATAGGAGGTATGGGCAGGCCCTGGTTGAAATGGTTGAGCCACTTACGATTACCCCGTGTTTTCCGTCGCTGCCATGTCCCCATAAAGTTTACAAGACATTTTAAGCGAAAGCAGGATAATCCTAACGCTTTTAATACCTGTCGTAGAATTATCGGGTGATCTTCGATGGTCCTGTTTTGGTTATCCAATTCCAATAATGCCCCTTACCGGATATAGGGTACCTCGACTATTAAGGCAAGAGCCTGACGGGTTCCCGTCTGGGGTTTGGTATCTGGACTAGTGCCCGGCAGGCGAGTTGTTCATTGGATGCTAATAATGCGGCCTAATATGAGGCCTTCAGATTCAACACATATTGGACTAGAACATGTATAATAGCGGTGGCAATGGCAATGTCAATGCAGTTCGAAACTCCGCACCGTTTCCTTTTGCTGTGGGGATCTCGCCCAAGACGGCGGACAAGCTGCGCAGCAGACGATGTAGATTAAGCGGCACTGTGAGACAGCGTACGATAGGCCGTGAATTTTACTGGGACGGATTCCGTACTCGAACAATATGCCTCGCTCGAGTCATACACAGCTGACTTCTTAACTCCAATACCTAGCTATAATATGTATTTCGCACGTATCTGCGCCCTCGCGCTCACCGTCATGTTTACACATTATAGGTAGGAAGGGCAACGCCGCTCTGAAGATACTTTTTGCATCAATTCATTCATCAACATCAGCTGTAACTATATCCCTTTGGATCCTCCACCGCCCACCCTCGTCCATCCGCATTGTCACAGCGGAGAACTTTCCAAAACCGTCCAAGATCATATCGAGTAAGGCGGTGTCTAGCTCCCGCCGTTGCTGTGGTGCATCCCTACGGCGTCTGATTTCCTTCCCATCCACAAGGTTCCCTGACCGCGTGCGATACAGTCTTCCGCGCCGCGTGGGTTGAGCCGTGAACGATGATGGTGGCGGTGATAATGGTGCTGGAACTGGTGACTTTGACGATTGGTTGCTGCTGTTAACTGTTCGCGCTGCCTCTTCTAGGTTTGTCTGTATGCCCCTATTGATGTAGAAAGAGGCTGGGGCGGTTTGGGTACTAGAATTAGAGAGCTGAGTGTTCTGCGGAGTTAGTCGGTGTAGTCTGGTTTTTAAGCTCCAAGGTTGTGGTTCTTGTGAGCTAGTTGCAGCGGGCGGTGGGCTCCCGGGTTGGGAGGCCACTGAACCCGCGGCGGACATGTCCGGCTGGCCTCGGCCTTGAGATTGAGGAGATAGCAATGGTGTCTGTGTTGCTTGAGAAGACTGTCCGTGGGAGGCTGCCAACGATCCCAGGGAGGCAGGTCCGTGTGCGGACCGTCATGCCTCGTACACGAACAGGTGTTTGTACCGATGCGTGACGTCTACAACGGCCTGGCTAACCTGATAATCTGAGTTGGGGAATTGTGTTAGAGAACAGACTTGGGGCTCTCGTCACAAGGCTCAAGCCTCAGATAGTAAGGCGAGTTGGTAAGACTTACCGACATTGTCTCCCAAGTCCTGGCCTGATAGGACTTTGACGGACAAATCAGGGTTCACCTTGCCGATAACCTGAACACCGTTACCAGGTGTGAGGTGGACATCCTAATGTCGTAACATGTCAGATATCGTATCATACATCATATGCACCTTTGAGCCCATTCTACTTACGCGATTAAGAACTATCGTAATCTGGCCTTCGGCGTCGATGATGGCTGAGTCACCGCGCAGTTGCAGAACTTTGCCTATGATCATGACGTTGCGGCCGACATACGAGCCAATAAGTTGACCCGAAATGCGAGGTGTCGAGACCGGCTCCATTGCGGCGCTACGAGTAGTTTGCTCGTGTTCTGGACGGTAGCGTAGTACAAAATGTGCGATATGAGAAACAATGTTTCTCGTAGACCAAGGCAGGAGAAAGTAGATATATCTTCTCACACGAAGTATTGTAGCGACCTTAGTTGGACATTGGGAAGAAACGTGGGGTTCGGAGCAACACGCGTTGATCGACTCGCATTTGACGCCGTCGTCCCACACACGAGATCACGTGATAAACTGCTTAACTAATCTAGCACGTTCACTTATGGAATGTACATATCTTTTGCTATGATGCTTCCGTGACTTCGTCATATGTTAAGTGTAAGAGTACCATTCTCGCTTGTCAAACAACCGACCGCAAGGACACATCTCGGTTTTTCAAAAAGCTTTTGCCGTCGAATTCGCCTTAGGTTGCCGCTTTCACCGGTACGAAACAGTCCCGTGGCATTGCTCCAGATGCAAGCAGCAGGCTATTACGAAATAGAAACCTCGAACATGAGATGGACGACTCGCGCTCCCTGGGGTTCTCTATGTATGCCCACCATTAGAGAACGGGGGCATTGATTCATCCACATCCGAACCTGCATTGTCTTCAGGTTTTCATACCGGCCGGAGACTCGTGGCAGGAGTCTGCATCATAATATTATTAAGTTATGGCACTGTGGCTGTGCCACCGAGAGCCTTTCGAGTCTTCTCTCCTTCATCAGAAGGCTGATGTCTATCACCTACTGCCTTCATACGATCTTACGGCGCCGAGGAGGCCGCAAGGTGGACACGCGCATATCATTATTTTTACTATCCATCAGGGGGCAAAGCCTCTCGAGGCTGGGCTAGACTTGTGGTGTCCGTGTAACATTGCAAATCATACCGAACCACGATGTCGTGCAGCATTCGAGCGGTTCGCATTTCCAACAATGGCAATACATGTAGGAGCTCTTGTCCTCGGTCAGGTGGCAAATTAGCATTGTTCTGAAGGGCTTCGGGGAGTCGTATCGATAATCAGAATGTAAGGTTTGGCGGCAGGGATCTCTGACGTTCAATCGCCAAGTGACGAGGAGCAGCTTGGCAAGCCTCGTACGTTCATTGAGTCGGTAGGCTTAACAATTTTTGATCTCGTTCCCTTATGGCCATAACACGTTAGTGTTGGGGGATTGTGGGTAATTACCTGCGGTGTATATCCACAATTAAGTTCATGGGCATAGGGCCACCAATAACAATGCTACTTCGAAACTCACCACATTCTTGTGTATCGTCAGTTGGCCTTCTTACTCCGGGCACCGCCACGACCATGTCGAGCCGCTGCTACGTAGAGTATGATGAGACTACGACGTCGCGTATGCTTCCATGGAATATCACATTCTCAGCTGGCCGTGCTGCAGATCATATGGTGCGTTACAGTCTCGACGTTTCGAAAGACATGATATCGTTCTGCACTCTCTCAGGCAAGCGAATTAATAGCGTACGATATGCGACCCTAGGCATTATCCCAACTCTCAGTCTCCGAGACTAGTTCGGCGCTATCCGGGACGAGATGTCGGACATGCTTTGCGACAGCTCTCCGGCGAACTATAACCATACCTAGCCAACGCTGAGGCTTGTGGCCGATAGCAGGCTTAACCCCCAACCTTTCGGGTTGCACGGCGCTCAGAACTTTAAACGGGCAGCGGCGGTCCATCAAATATCCCAGAGAGACGGCTTAACGGAGAGCCAACCGTACAATGAATGTCCTCCCGGCAAAGCTATTATCAGCAGACTAATACCTAGCTCGACTCGACGAAGCTTGAAAGAAGTATGCTTAATGTCCAGGTGTCCTGACTTGCCGTTTCATGGGCACTTGGCCCCATCCTACCGCCAAAGACACCGGCATAGGGCCAATGGGATTGCTGCTTTCTATTCGAACCTTTTCTCAGCTGATCTCTATCCCATAAGAGTGGCGGTTCGGGCTCGTCTCACACTCCGCACAGTCAACAGGTTATTAGCATAGCCTCTCTTTAGAAGTCATACTGTCACTCGACATTGATGAACAATCGTACACAAGCGCTCCTCTGTCTAGAACCACCTGGATTTACTGGTTTTCCCAAGTACTTGGGTCTGGAGTCTTAGGACCCCGAGGGTCTCTGAAACCGATCCAGCTCCGCCCAGAGCCCAAAGCTCTATGCTTCCTTTCTTATTCAATACCCACGGCAATCTATTCGGATAGCCTTCGCGTCCTTGTTTGCCGTTAACATCTGTCCACGGCACTCGATATAGAACCCCCTTCTTTTCATCGATCATCTCGCGTCGAGCAGCCTCTGTCCCTGTGGCCCATCGATACCAAAGCCCAAGTACTGTCCCATCACATTAGTCTAGAAGAAGAGTGCCTTCGCGGAGCCTCACGTGGGCAAACGACCTTAGGAATGCATCGATCATAGGTTGATCTGCCTATGCCGTCCCTTGTCTCTCTGAAAACAAGCGACTACCGCCAGCACAAGGTCTGCCTTGTCCCGTCGAATTGAGTCAAGTCCAACTCTTCCCCATTATTCATTTCAACAAGCCGCATTCCACGAACCGAAAAATGCGTGCCAGATAACCCTGTCAGCATCTTATCAACTTAAACTGTTAGGAAGGGGTGCCGGAGAAAGAAGCATACGGGGAAACTGAGGGTGGAACGAATTAAACTTCGAGTGTGCATCGTGGCTATTCTGATAGGCCAGCATCACCCAGATATCTTGTCGTTCACTCCCTCATGCTGTCATCCGCATCTGCCTAGCCTTGGACACAGGCATCTGGAAAGAAAGTTAGCTACCTGCCTACGCTCGTGTTGCTCAGGGATGCCCATGCTCCTTACCGGTCGACAGCATATGCAGCAGGTACCTAGGTATGTATTCCCAAAGTCAATCCCCCCTACGCTTATTCATGAACCTTCGATATCTCCTTACACCACACATAACTATACGCGAACTCGATCTGGGTTCCTGGCGCACATCTCCCGTGTACCTCCATCTGAATACTCTCCTCCTGGGACATCGAGGTTCTGACTTTTGAAGCCACGACGTTTCAATCCGTCCTACCAGCGACGGCTACTTCCCTTTGACGAAGGCAGCAATCTATCCCAGTGCTGTGCCGTTCAAAGTCACTTCGCCAACACAGAACTCCCAATGTCCTCTTGTGCTTTCAATAAGGACTTGGTACCAAGGTAGTAAGCTTGCGGCCCACCCGCATTCATTTCTCAAGCTAAGCTTGTCGACAAATAAAGGGTGCGAATTATAATCGCTCCAGCATCGATATGGACGGCACATCATTCTTCGCCTATGCATTCCAAGGCGATGACGGCAACGAGTTCACCATTTTCAATAACCGAGATGTAAATGTCCAAACCCCTTACCTCCAGGAGCAGCTGGCCAGCGCTTACTCGGAGGACACACCTCTCGATGTTCCACCACCCGCAACGCATCAGACAGGGTCCTCGTCAATGCCCTCGCATAGTGAACAAATATCACCTGCACCTACGAAGGATCACACGCCATCACGACTTTGGGGGAAACGACTGGCGGTGCCACAAGCGGAACTATCAAAGCTGCAGTCACCTGGTCTGTCTAGGGGGTCATCGACAACGCCAGAGACACGCTCATCAAGTCAACTTGTAACACCAAAAGACCATCCACGATCTAGGCAGAAGAAAACAGACGAAGTACCAAGGATCATCAGCTTCCAACCATATGCCCCTCTTCCGCGAAGGAAGAGACAGCGGAGCCAAAAGTCACAGGAGGGGGCGGGTCCGGTCCAAGAAGAAACCAAGCGAAACCGGTTTCTTGAGAAAAACCGGATTGCGGCAACCAAGTGTCGACAGAAAAAGAAGGAATGGATGTCCGACCTCGAAGAGACAAGGTCCGGCTTGGAAAGTCAGAACTCTCAACTCCGAATGGAGTGCAATGGCCTGTTGGATGAGGTGAGCCGACTCAGAATCGAGCTTATGCAACATGCCAGCTGCAACGATCCAAACATCGATAAGTGGGTTGAAAACGAGGCCAAACGCTTTGTGTTGACTACCGGCGAACGGTACGACCAGATGCTGGCGGAAATCGGCACATCGCAAGGGCCCAACCATCGAGCAGATAGCATGTCATCAGCCCCGGAATACCAGGCTCCGGGTGAGATCATTAGCCCGCCAGCGGAGTTCTCACACCGAGATAGCATGGCATCGCCTCAATTGCACGGGCTACCGCCCAACCCACAGGTCTTCTACCATGGAAATATGGTACCACCGTTACCGTCTCGCGCAAACGACCACAGCGAGGCTGAAGCAGGTCATCTATCGGGAACCTTGCCAGTAACTGGAACCAGTGGAAATGTCCGTTTGGGCCAGGTCCCGGTGTCGACTTAACCTCCTGGCCCTTGACTCGGTCTTGGTGAACTGACGGGCATAACGAACGCAGGACGGACACGGAGCCTGCACCAGCATGGCTCAACTTAAGGACAGCCATAATGCTCCAATAGTAGTAGTACGATCCATTATCGTTAGTTCCGGCGTGAGCCATCGAAGGTGGATTCGGTGGCATGGGATTTAATGGGACGCGGAGGCGTTCATGTACCCGTTGAAGATAAAACAGTGACCTCCCATTGTCCTCTTTCTAGGTCGACCCGGCTATGCGATACCCCAGGATAATTAAAGCTGATGAAAATGAGGGACGAGGTTTTCAGCTCGTCCTATGTATATGGAAAAAAAAAAAAAGACGGCTCAGAGAATCGGGCAAAATAGGGGTTCCGTCTTGTACCGACCTTCTTCCACTTCGCAACACCTCGAACCAGTAATCGAGAAGTAATACATAGTCTTGAGTATTGTACGAAGCCCCATCCGCTAAAAAAGAGCAAATACAAGAGTCAACCTAGTAGACCGGGTGTAACATCCGGAAACGTGCCATGAGACATACCAGTAGAGCCTCTTATAATTCGCTGTGGCACACTCTGGGCGGGACTCTTGAAACGTTAAAGAAGGAAAACTTGGGCGAGGCATTAGGCTCACAATAGCTTCCACTGCGTTAAGAGAAGCCTTGGGAAACCAGTCCCACAAACCCAAGGCGGAGACCACAACTGTTATATTATCGAATCCTGTGGTCTCAAATCAACGTACATGACGTCAAACCTGTATTCCCTACCATTCAGGGGGACAATTAATGGGGACTCCAGTAGTTTGTAAAGGGGATCCTTCGATAGCCCGGGGATTGAAGGGGGAAGCTTCCGTGCATATACTAATCCAATAGATTCAAGAAGATGGGCGCGCGGTGCCCCAACAATATCGCGTGATATACATTAGCTGTTTTTAAGGACTTAGTCTGTATAAATGCTTCTCGTACTAGACCGGGATGTCCCCCAACCGCCATTGTAACGCACGCATCCCCAAGGCTGCAAACCTACTCGACGAGTATCTCGCCGCTCTCGGGGTTCCTCGGCAGGGCACCGTTGGCGACGAAAACGCTGGTGACGAGGTCGCTCTGGTGGCGGGAGATCATCTCCTTAAGGGCGGCCCGCTCGACGACGACACGCCCCGTCTCCAGGAGGTCCTTGACGTCGACGTCATCGACGTCGAGCGCGGCGCCGTACCGCGGCACCGTCTCGAGCGCCGTGAACAAGCCCTCGCGGTGCCCCGCCGTGATGAAGGTGCTGCGGCCGGCCTGGCGGCCCCACTCGTTGTGGTCGAGCACCTCGCGCGCCCAGCGGGCCTGGAAGCCGCGCCGCAGCTCCTCGTCGCCCAGCATAGACAGCAGCTCTTCGGAGGACCCCGGGGGCGGCGGCAGCTCCATGCCGTCGGCGCACACGACGAGCTCGCCGCGGCGGTAGCGATAGCTTAGGGCGGTCCGCCACGCCAGGTCGTACGCCTTGCGCGTCATGCGCGTGGCGAAGTCGCGCGGCTTCGGGCCGAACGTCTTGCCGCCACCGCGCCGCAGCGGCGAGTTCTTGTCGCCGACGCGCGCGCGCCCCGTGCCCTTCTGCCTGTAAAGCTTCTTGCCCGAACCCCGCACCTCCCACCGCGTCTTGGTCGACGCCGTACCCTGCCGCGTGTTGTCGCCCTCATACACAACCGCCAGGTGCAGCAGGTCCCGCCGCAGCGGCAGGTTCAGGTGCTTCGCCGACCAGGACTCGAGGCGCTGCGGCTCGTACGACGGGAAGCCGAAGATGGTGAGGGGCACCGTCGTCGCTGTTTCGTGCGTAGAGGCTACGTCAGTAGACGGTATAACTAACACTGGCTCGAGCACCTCGCCTACCTGGTCGCCAAAGCTCGGCAGTAGACGGTGTGTCTGCTACCGACGTAGTGATGTTGGGTAAGGATGTCTCAGTGGCCATCGAGCGGGTAAACGCCCTTGACGATATCCGGTGCTATCTCCATTATTAGTTGTCGGTTGTTCAATGAGGTGGACCGGGGGGCATACAGAAGCTGCTCCTTTGCATGCTTGTGATGATAGACTCAGGCTTCTCAGAGCCTCATTGAGGCCTCTGAGACCTTTTCCCGCCATATCCGCGACAGTGGGATTTGCTCCGGGTATATGGCTGGCGTAAGGAAAGTCAAGGAATGGCGGGAATAATAATTAATCATGGGCCGGCATGTTATTTACGACGTTCTTCAAATTGGCAGGCGCCGACTGAAAATTGTACTCTGTATGTAGCGCTAAAGTAAAGGGAAGCCAGGTACGTAATTACGGATTTTGCCGACGAGCGCTACAGTAAATGTGAAAAATGGGGATCCGCGCGGTTGATCAGGGCCACTTGGCGCTTAACGTACGAAGTATTTCGTACCCCCCCTGCCAAAAAGCTTTCAACCTTCTCAATTGAAAGCTTCAATTCCCACTCAATCAGCGGCCATGTCAAGCTGTCAGAGGGTCGCAAGACCTCTCGTACGGGCGCTGCGGCAGGATCGCATATTACCGAGCTCGTCACAGTTCTCTCGGCCTTTTTCCAAGACCCCATCACGCCAAGATGAAACTCCTACTACATCTCCGACCCCTCCCATTCCTCCGCCGACATCCTCGACGATGACCTCCTCAAAGAACCAACCCCAGGCGACCGCCGGCGCCACCTCCGGCAGAAGTAACAGCGAGCCCGCCAAGGTCCGCATCAAGGGAAGGCTAATGGACCGGAACACGACGACGGCGCCCTGGGCCGAGCGGAATCTGGTGCGCATGGGCACGCCGCCCGTCGGATCGCGCCGTCGCCGTGCCGCCATCCGCACGTCGCAGAACCTGCCCTTCGAGCAGTTGCCCTACCAGTGCTTCCAGGAGGCGCGCAGGATCCTGCAGGAGGACCGCCAGGAGAAGGTCCAGGCCATCGCCAAGGAGCTGGCCAAGATCAAGAGGCTCGAGGAGACGCCCGCCGACCAGGTCGTCGGCGGCGAGCGCGTGAAGAACATGCGCCTCGCCAGTCTGAGGAAGCAGGTCGAGGAGTACAAGATCCTGGCCGATATCAACGACCCCGTTGTGAAGCGGCGCTTTGAGGATGGCCTCGGTAGGTCCCATCCTATTTTGTTACCCATTTTTCTTTTCTTCCCACGGCTGCGGTAGTTTAAGGGGCCTCTCCTTCATAAGTCTCGACAGACAATGGTTTTGGGGTGGTGGTTTGGTCTGCAAACACATTAAATCGTTGGAGACCCATAATGCACGACAAGCGGCCTTTCGCGACAGATAGCTACACCAGTTTTGGGAAGCTCAGTCCCCGGCCGCCCTCCTTTTTGGAGCTAAACAGGACTAGATCCGTGTTTTATTGCCCATTCCAATGGCTAACAAGCGATATAGGGGACATGAACAAGCCCATCTACCGCTACCTTGCTGAGCGCAAATGGCGCGGATATCCATACCGCTTGCTCACGCAGCGTATCTCACAACTGCACATCGTGCCCGATGTGCTGCCCAAGTTCGATCCCACCATGGATGTGCAACTCTATTTCCGTCGCATCAAGGTCGAACCCGGTGAGATCTTGGACTCGCGTATCACCGAGGTACCCCCGCGTCTGAGAGTCCAATGCTTTGACGCCGGCGAGCGTCTAGTCTCCGTCGTGGTGATGGACTCCGATGTTCCTAACGCCGAGACAGACTCGTTCGACCGGCGGTGCCACTACTTAGCGGCCAACGTCCCCATCTCTCCCATGCAACCATCTTTGCCCCTCGGCAAGGTGAATAAGGAGACCCAGCTAGCCGTCCCCTGGCTGCCGGCCTTCTCCCAAAAGGGAGCCCCCTACCACCGACTGTCTATCTTCCTTCTCGAGCAGAAACCCGGCGAGACGATCGACATCGCCAAGCTGCGCGAGCTGTACAGCGGCCGCGACGGGTTCAGCCTCAAGAGCTACAGGGATAAGTTCGGCCTGAGGCCCATAGGCTTCAACATCTTCCGAACCACCTGGGACGAGGGCACCGCCGGCGTCATGGGGCGAGCCGGCATCCCGGGCGCCGACATCGAGTTCAAGCACAAGAGGGTGTACTCGCTCAAGCCCGAGAAGAGGCAGAGGGGCTGGGAGGCCAAGAGGCAGAAGCCCAAGTACCGTGGCCTGTGGAAGTACAGCAAGAGGATCCACGGCCTTGGAATCGGCCGCCGTCAATAGATGCTTGCTCTCTGCTGAAGGGGTTATCATTGTATATTGTGTACAAAAGCGGAATAGCGTGCTGGATGGGCATAGCTTTCGTCGATATTTGGTCGGGCCCTCTGTAATAGACATGCTCGCCCCAAGTGGCTCATTTCTTGACCATTGCGAGTTTTAAGATGCCATCATCCAGAAAATGCTCCCATATGCCGAAACTTCGTCCATGGCAAAGGGAAAATTTAGTAAATATGCGCCGAGCAAATGGAAATATGTGGGGCTGTATATAGCACCCATCTTCAATCAACCATACATCCGGACATGATATGCCATGTCCTAGAAGTTAAGATAGTTCAGTGCTCGAAATCCATGTCGGGATTATACGCAAGCATCCAATGGGCGATACGGGGGAGACGGTCCGCTGGACATGTCTGAACCTTGACATGTCAAACCAACATCTAAAGCCTGGCGACGATGGGGCGGGGCCCAACATGTCAAACGTGGTTCCGCTAACTAACTCGCTTGCTAGGTTTCCTGTCTCCCGCTCTCGGGTGAGAAAAAAATATCGTTAAAGGCTTTCCGAATAGACAGATCGACTAATCCGCGTTATTGTCCGCATTCCCACCAGATCTAGCCAGGCCGCGCCAACGGATGCCCGGGATAAAGTCGTGACATGAAAGAGGCCAACGGTTCATTAGAGGCGCAGGGTTGAGTGTCATCGAACGCTTTGAGCTGGAGTCAAGCAAAGCGGATAACTCTTTGCAGGTTACTTACGAGCTTCTAAGGAACTACGTCCTTTACAGGCGCTCACTCCCCCGTATAACGGACTTGTCATGGCATCTTGCTGCGCTTAGACATTGTGACCACCTCCGGAGAGCCTAAGACCGACACCCTAGATTCGTTCGTATCGCCTCGGGTTGCTTCAGCTTAGGCACATCTGCTCCCAGTGGAAGAGGCGGTGTGATCACGGTGATAGTCTGTATGCATAGAATTGGGGGGGGGCTTGGGTCCGACTCAATACCAGCTGTTTATAGTCGCTAGACGAGATAGGGGTGAAAGGGTCGCGACTGCAAGATCTGAACAATATGGGGACAACGAGCAGGGAAAGAACGTTGAATTCGCCATCAAAGATGACAACTAGGCTCGTATGGCCAGTAGACGAAGACGCCGACTTCCTTTCCTGTCTCCCGGGTTGATGTTGTTGGTAAGTGGGCAACACTCGAGGTGCGAAATATGTTCTCCAAAAGATAATATCCATCGGCAGGATCGGACAGGCGACCAAAGAAAAGTTAATTAGCTACTCTGATAATAAAGTGTACGAAAAGAGTTAGTGGCGGGTGAGTTGAAACAGACTGGCCGAGCGGTTCATTATCTGATGACGAGTTCCTTTTGCTGTCCCAAGTAGTAAAGTATTAGACGAGCAACAAGTGGTAATAAGCATTGATTCCGCCTCAATTTAAATATACATCTGCTGTGTTCTTCTAGCTTCCTTCCTTTTTTTCGCTTAAGATCACTAAAACCCATGGCAATACATCTAAATCTCCATATCCCCTCGAAATCAGAAGCCGGCGTATCTATCAGAATTAGGTTCTCAGATCCCTTCGCACAAGACTTCAAGCAAACAGTAGACCTGGACCACGAGGCTGCCAGGCCTTATCTCATCGAGCTCAAAGTATTTACTTGGTGGAAGCTCCACAACGCCATTGGTAGAATGGAAACTTCAACTTGGGATTTTGTATTCTGGGAGAGGGAAGGAGATGTGACATGACGCGCTACTGTGAACCGGAGGCTGCAAGAAACGTCCCGGAAATCCCCAGCAAGCGACACCAGGCCACCAAGTAACATAATCACCGCTCGTCACAAGGAGCACTGGAGGGCATGCAACACCTCCTCGTCGGTAGACGCCATAATCCACACCTAGGCACGACAAGCCACAACCCCTTCAATTATCGCTGCTAGTGGCAACCCTCAAGCTGATACCGTTATGGGTGTTGACGAACACCCACATCCGGTGTTCCGGCCCTACTCTTAGCTCTATGGATGAAGAAAAGGGGACTGCCCCGGGCCCAGGAGCTATTGGTATAGTTGATGAGTACCGCAGGAGAAGTACGCTAAGCTGAGAATACGGTGATCGCAGAAGCAGGGGACCGGCCCGTCCTTGAGGCAAGGGCTTCGAGGTTTATTAGGAAAGCGTGCAGTTGCCTCGAACCGCAGACTTTGTTTTCTTCGTCCGCCGAGTAGCATGAACAGGGTGAAAATACCTCACGGCCTCCGCTAAGTTGCGAATCCACAAATAGCACGACCGACAAAGGCGTCAGCATGTACTTCATGTTCGGTGAAAATGCATGTCCTCTTGTGAGAGATAAGCTGGGAAACAGCCACCCCTTTGCGTCAGCTATAGTCGCATCTTCTTTCTGAGTCATCTCCCAGTGAAGATTTGTGGCACGGCCTCTCTCGAGTATGCAATATATGAGAGATAATAGTAGCCATTGAGTCTCCAACGAACCGTGATCGCAAAGCATTACTTGCGGGAGCATTGTGTGGATACGTGCCTAAGCCTGATTTCTCAAATCTTCTCGGGAACTAAGGGGGTGGTCGTTTGTCTCCCAGTGTCGGCTACTCCCTTCCTAAGTAGGGGTACACTAAATGTCCTACGATGCGTATGATGCCGGTTGTAGAGCGCTGTCAAGCACGGGGGAGTTCGGGGTAACGACGGCGGCGCCGGTGTGCGAGCGATTGGAGGGAGGTGCAGTAGATGTTACTGCACTCGATGAAACTCCACCTTGCGGAGTGACGAGCCGGTCCACTTGGAGCCATTTGGGGGTCGCCGACCTCCTATCAGTACATAAGCCTGAAACGACGTTCTCTCCCGGAGATAAAGTGTGTACGCGATGGCGGTGTGTAAGAGGGAGCAGCTAAACCACAAGGTGCCCATTGGAACACATGACTGCCGTGACGGCTTTGACTACCACGATCTGATACTTCCCATCATCGAATTCGAGACTTCGGTCAAGAGGAACGGCCTAGTTCGCTCGGAAGAAGCGGCGTTGGGAGTTCCGAGGGATCCCGACTCTGTAGGGGTGAATGGACTGCCTGTACAGTAGCCTGCACAGTATCTCTCGGTATGGCTCGTCCATCGGGAGTATTCCGCTTTGGCGCTTTAGCACGATGGGCCAGGTCGATAGATACTTCATGTATACAGTGCAGAGGTGTTCGCGACTGTCTATTGGCTGCTGCTGGTGCTGCTGCTGGTGCTGCGTTGAGGTACCGGTGCATAGTAGATCGCTTCAGGGGCGAGACGCCAAACGCGGAGGGCGGGGTCGTCAAGCGGTGGACACGCAGGTGATCATCAGTGCTTCAAGGTCGAGGACTGGCTAGCGGAGAAACGAAACTACAGGCAGGCTCGCGCCCAGCTGAATGCCACGTCTCTGCAGGGAAAACTCGGGCGAGTTAGCGCTGTGCTCCGTTTTGGCTGGTTGGGCAGCGGAAACACCCAACCCCCTATATACAGAGATCCCTATAATATGGATATTTTTCATAACGTACTGGCGGAGCACAGCGGAGCAGTCCCAAGCCTGAAGAGCGCACAAGCGCTAGAATGTGACAACTAGGGCATGATTCGACATTTATTTATCCCATCTGGCCTGCTGCAAGGATCCACAGGCCCGACATCGACGATGAATGGACAGAGAACGAGATGGTAGCGGGGGAAGAGGAGTTTCGAGGCTGATTGACCGAAAATGACTACCTTGTGCAGACAATTCGAAGAGATGCAACATTGGGAAAAGGGGGAACTCGTCTCCTTGCCATCTCCGATACCTTTATTTACGAAATATGTATAGTTTCAGTATGCGGGCTGTTAGGGTTTGCGGCCTAGCTTCAGCGCGACAGGGGCTGCCGACACGATGCAACTAGCGAATACGAGGTCTTGGTCACCAAGATCGTTGGAGCCTAGCCGACTAGCAGCGGCACGGGAAACAGATACGATGCTTAATTCGCTGGTGGTGCATGGATGAGCGGTGACGAATCGATAACAAGTGCACCTTTCTGTCTACACATATTAAGCGGAGAGAATTCCGTTTCGTGACGTGGGTATATGGGCCGGAGGCCTCCCGAACTCTTGTCTACGAGGAGGACGAAACTTACAGGAAAGTTCTCAGTGTTCCGCTATATAAGTTGTGCCATATACAGACTTGGAGCTCATGGAGGGAATACATGATGAAATTATGATAATCGGTCACAGAGTAGTCCATAGCTCGTCACGGCGTTGATGTGTCAACTAGTTAGATTAGCAGCCAGGGTTACCACCGGCACATACTGAGTGGCCTATGTGTTGCACGATGGGTATACTGCTCCGAGTATAAACTCCCCGTGGCCGGCTTGCGGCTTTCCCTCTCTATAGTAGTCTAGATCGAAGCCAAGAAGAGGTTGAGGTCGGGATACTAGGGGGCAAGCTTGCCCCTCCACGAGTACCGGGATCGCCACCACAACCGCTGGTGCAGGAGTGCCTTCTCTATCCTCGTGGGATTCTCAATCTGCTGTTGGTGCTGGGGGTACGTGAACAGCGGTCCTCCAGCGACTCGGTCGACAGCCGCTAGAAAAGGGATAATGACGACTGAATAGTACATGGCTGAACAAATCACCAATAAGCGCCTAAAGTGACACAGTCCTGTTGCCAGCGCCCTTTTAGATATCTGCCTCTCAGGAGCCCGAGGCATTGAGTGGTTGTACATGGTCGTAGTACCAGGTGGTGGTAGCTCGAAGTGTGGCGAACCCTCTCTTTCTACCCCGTCTTCTCGGATCGCGGGATTTCACTAGTCTGTCGCTCCCCGCCACCCCTTTTAGCCGCTGTCGAACGCCGAGTTCCGAGTTCCCCCTCGAAGGGCCCCTAGTCGGACGTGAGAGCAGATTTCCAGCAGCCTGAGGACGGCATAGCAGCTACGCGCAACGGACCTCAGTGACGCTGCCGATTTCTCCGGAGCGACATAGACAATAAAGCCTTCATAGGGCGCCGGGTCCTCTGAGTTCGTTAGAACTGGCGATTCCCTGCCGTAGGCAACCGGCGTCCTGTCGAGCTGGTAATCGCGGTTCAAGCCTTTGGCCCCAATCTGACCGACGTCGAGCGGTGAAAGCCACACGCCGTCTGATAACCGCCCGGAAAGACTTTAGGAACAAATAGACCAATGGAGCGGTTCTCCTTCCATAGATATTCCAGAATTGATCTGAGGTGCCGGAAATGCGTATGTTAACTGAACCAGCGGTTTGAGCTGCGGATTCATCATCGCGGACATCATCGTGGAGTCCCGCGAAACCATGTGGGCGAGGGTGCTAAATATAGCCAGCACCTTGGGAACCTCGTATACTTTACTGAGGCTGACTCCCGGTCCGTGCCGAGAGCGGGGCATATTGGCCTGTCACGCGAAATCCCACTCAGAGAATGCGGGGCATCTTATTATTAGAGACGGCCCCGATACTCATGCTGATGATGGTAAGAGTAGGACTCGGTGCCTGATGTATCGCAAGCCCCCATAAGTGTGGTTTAACGCTATCCTATGAACAGTCCTAGGAGGTTCGCAAGAAGAGCGTGTCAACTTGCATGGCGGACGGCTCAGGTTGGAATTGGGATGATCCTAACAAAAGCGAGATATCAAAAGGTTCCGAATAGACTCGATCAGCTACACCAGACGTAAGTACAATGTAACATCCTCGACAGAAACGCCCCAATAGGCTAGGAACGGGGATTATTCTCATCACCTGGGACATATTTAGTTAGAGGCGCCATGGCTGCTGCTGGGGATGCCAATGGGGAATGTCAACGCGAGTAATTTGTGCAACATCAGTTATTTGTCCAATAAGGAAGCTTGTACTGGGCGCTATTTTCAGCCACCGTACGCACATAGAAATCGGTCTCGGCCGAACTGCTGTCGGTTAGATCGAACGACATGCAATAAAGTTGAGCGACGGTGGCTAGTGGCGAGTGTCACGGGGATCACGAGGTCTCAGCGCATAGGGAAACGGACCCCGTCGTCCGCGAGACCACCGTATGTATTTGCACCTAGCGGGGGGTAATGCTTTGGTCATGAGCTCGCATCACATTGCCCGTCAACCACCATGTTCTTAGACTAGTGATCACGACCTTCAACAGGGAAGCCTAGGAAGATTGTTGCAGAACCCTCAAACGATTAAGATTAATATTAGCTACCCCTAGGGTTGACCGGAAGGTCGACCCTATGCCCAATTATCCCTTACGAGATCAAGCAACGTAAGAAGCAGCTCGATCCTCGCAGACTCGCCATTCCGGGGCAGCCGTAATAACATAATACCCATCCTTTGGGTTTATTTCTCGAACCCATCAAGCCCTCCCTCTATTGCAAGACAGTCCCTTCAAAAACAGTCCGGACACCAGAACTACCATTATTTCCGTCAACGGAGATGGATCTTAGCAGCGTCAGCTGCTTCCTATATTATCCGCATACGAAGCGTATGCGCAACAAAGTCGCCCGATCCTTGCTCTCTCCACTTTTCCCGGCAATCAAAACATGAAGTGCAAAAGACAAAACAGAAACGCCGGCCCAATGCAAATGACAAACCGCCCTGAGGTTGTCAATTTGTACTCCCTGAGTGATGAAAGTGGTAAAACAGCCGCTATGCAATTTGGCGCAAGGTAGTTGGGTATCCTGGTAATTCATCATACAAGTTTCCGTAAGGAGCGGCCGAGATTCTATTCCCAAGGATAATAGAAATCGTCGTAATTCGTAAGGAGCGTAATCGGTCGGTCTATAATGCAAAAAGGAGCGTCTATCGGGGTATCATTTGGTAATCGTAAGGAGTGTCGTAAGTTTGATAATTATGCGATACGTTTGATGCGTTCGTCTAACAAAAAGGATCGTGGGTATCATTGTGTCGATAGAGGACATGTGGGTATCTTTGAATCCAGTCAAAGGAGTGTTGTTATACAGTCGCGTCTGTGTGGAATCGATATGGTATTAAAAGGTATTGCAGGGTGAAAAGGTTGTGGGGCGGCGTGGAAATCGGAATCGGGAAAATGCTCCCGTTCAAGGCTCCGAGTCCTCCGTCTGGCCTGGCATGGGGGCAGAAGCGACTGATGAGTGGTGGCGGTGGTGGGATCGGTACATATGCGGTGGTGGCATAAACACAGGCGATGGTGCCGACGCCGAAAGCGGCGTAGTCGACTCGAAGGAACCTCCATATGCCTGTCCAGGGTTGAGGAAAGGAGAGGGAGCCCTATGACAAGCATCGTACTGCAGACTGGAGGGTCCACCAGGGTTCTGGAGCATCGGAACCTCGAGCGGGGGATAGCCCGAAGAGATAACAGCCGGGTTCTGAGCAGAGTTGGTCCTGAGTGCCATGGTCAATTAATTTTGTCATTTTCCATGGCAGGTGGGAGGTCGGTGTGAGAATCCAGGTTCCCTTAGATCCACACCGTCTGGATTGGAGAGACAAACCCGACACCAAAGTTGCTATGCTCTGCCGAGCCCATAGGTGGATATCCTGTCATGCCCGCGTCGTAAGGGACAAATTCATCGTGGTCGCTATACGCAATGGAGCCTTCGCCAAAGGTAGAGGATGCCGGACTATAAGCGCCATATGACGGAGATGGAATGTTGAGATACTGCTGGCCGATGAAGGGCGAGGAGAGGTTGAGCGGGCTAACAGCATGTCCCTGTTCCTGCTCTGGCGCGAGCATGGAGAGATCCTCGGTGCTCCAGCTGAATGGCGGGTTCTCCCCATAGGGCAGATAGGAGGTCGTGGGTGGTGGCGTGCCCTGCTGTACATTCTCGCTCATGTAGAAGTTGGGTGGATCAAACTGAGGGAAAGAAGGAGTGCGTGCCGGCTGCAGCCACCCCATGCGTGAGCGGAACTCGTTGACCGTGTCGATAGGGAATTCCATGAGGGTCAGTGGCGTCTGCACGTCTCCCTCTGAAGAGCCAGAGACGTTGATGGAGAGAAGCCGGCGTGCAATCTCCTCCACTGGTCCAATGGAGAGGCTGCCAAAATATGCAGCACCGATCTCCGGGAATAGGCGTTCCATGAGGATTGCCGCAGTGTAGTAATGCGCGATCACGATCAGAGCACTTGGGGAGACGCCGTTCTGCTTGAGGCACATGACAGGAAGCCAGAAGAGCCAAGTTCGAAGGGGCTGGAGCCGGTCAAACTGGTCGCTGATCGACTGTATCGGAGTGATCTTGCGAGCACCCTTCATGAAGGACGTCAGTTGCTGGATCAGCTTCGTGTCCTCCTTGTTCTGCTTCAGATGCGCCTCGACCTTGCTGAGCTGATTGATGGTTCGCTGGAAAGCCTCGAGGTCCTCCTTGTGCGGCTGATTCGGCTTGTGGTCCGGTGTCGGAGAAGGCGGAGCTGTAGGAAACGTGCTGCTCTCGGCAATGAACTCTCCAAATTGGGACTCGTGCTTCCATGGTTCCATGGCATCGATCACCTTCGATTGCTTGTTAGTCAACCCGACATAGAAACATGCAGACAATATTACTTACTGTGGAGGTTCCCTGCATCAGCTGGGTCCAGCTTCGCCTATCACATTGTCGGATCAGTCACCATGCCCCGGGTACTTGCAGTATATTGCTTACCAATCCGTGGCCTGCCACGAGAGCACAAGCGAGGCGGCCAAGACGGCATCTGAGGTTTCTCGCGAGAACGTCCCAATGGCCTCTTGCAATCCCTTGAGTGCGATGCCACGATGCTCATAGGCCATGTTCCCAACCAGAGGACAATCAGTCAAGAAGGCAATGTGCATAGCTGAGAAAGCGAGCAAGGCATGCATAACATATGCATGAGCCGCTCCGATCTTGAGGATTCTGCGTCAGGGGTCAGCGCGAGCCATACTTCTCCATCACGGGCCACGTACGTGGGAATCTGGCGGGTCCACAGGGTGAAGCCGTTTGCGTCAATGGCGTTCATCTCGTTGCAGATCGAAGCAACGTGGAGGATCAAACGGAGATCCTCTAGCGAGTAATACTGGGGCGCAGGAGCCGGGAAGATTCCGAGATTCGGAAACGGGAAGATTCCTGTCCGCTGCCACTGTTCGATGGTCGCCTCGACCTCCGGGGTCCACATCAGGTCGGGCTTGTCGGGAGTAGCCGACCTTTCGTCCGGAACAGGAACGTCATTGTACGGACATCGCACTTTATGCTTGGTGCAATTACGGCTACAAATGAGCTTCAGTAAGCTATGCCTTCCACAGTATAGGTGGATAATCACGAACCATTGAGGGAAGTTTTCGTCACATCGGATGTGCCGACGCTTGCTGGACATAGTTAACATCTGACGAGTAACACCTAGCGGGAACTACATACCAGTTGTCACAGCCCTTGCGAGACTTGGTATGACTGCAGTGGTGAACTTAGTATTGGCAACATCAGAGGGGCTAATATTTGTCGAACACAAACCTTCGTCGTGGGGGACCACCGCCTGGACCAGCCATTTGAAAGCTGTATATAGAAGAATTAGGTGTCAAAGAAGAGAAGAGAACTGGGGTGTTCTGTGTCAGCAGAAGAGCCACGACCCAAGTATTCCCCTGCCGGCTCGACGACCCAGAAGTCTAGTCTCCCAGCCGCTAACAATGGTCTGACTTACAAGAATTAAGGCACAAGAGATGAGACGGTGCCGAATAAAGCGAGCGAACGGGTCGAAGGGTTTTCGGTGCAGATCTTTCGGGAAATGGTTCAATGTACGACACCAATAAGATTCCTCTATCCAGGAATTACGAAGACCGGTAAGATTGCAAAGGTGAGAATCAGAACATATAGCGAAGTCGGCTGTGCCTTGGCTGATCGGCAACACAGGGATTTATCCTTGTGAAGTTTTGGTAGAGACACAGCGGCGGCAAGCAATAGGGCGAAGCCTCTCGTACGATTGCTGATATGAGTCTGATATTTATACTGCTCGATGTTCCCTTCCAAGTGTTTAAGCGATTGAATATCTCTTCTTGAGCTCGGTATATAAGCCAACCAACGGTATGAGTAGACTTTAGTTTTGAAGCGATGCCATGGGAATATCAGCGACTGTTTGTTTCCTTTTCATAAGATCGAGAAACTAGACAGCCCGGAGCTTTTATGAGTTGATCTGAGAGCTGGCGATGCTATTATAAGTCGAGTTCACACGAACGATGGTTGATAGACCAGAGTCCGAATCTCCGAAACACAAAAAAAGGAATAAGCGAATGACAGGAGTCGACGAGGACTTCCTAAGGGTGGTGAGGTAAAGCGAGTGTGTTGGGTGATGCTTTGCAGCAACGGAGGCTGAAATAGGATATTTCGATGATGGGCCAAATAGAAGAAAGGGAAACCAAGTTGGGGACAGGAGGGTTGTTAAATAACGGCGTACAGTATGGATAATTGGCGCCGGGATAGGTACGTAGCATGAGAGGGGGCGTATGCGGTAAGGATAAGCTACTAGGTATCTACCAAAGGTACCCCAGTTATGGAAGCTGTGGGCACCACTGCGATCTGTATGTACTTGCATGCCCTCGTGCTCGCATACAGTTAACTACTTAGCATGTACCTGCCTACTTACCTACGTACTGACTTGCATGGCCGACTGGCCGACGGGCTGACAGACCAGTCGCAAGGGCGCTGGAAATGCGTGGGTCTGTCACTTAGATGTGAAGACGTACTCCCAGCACTGTGCTGTAAGTGCATACATACATACAACCATAAGCAGGAGGAACTCTGTTAACGCTCTGCCACTTCACCAGAGAGGCCAAAACCTGCGAATCGAAACCTGAGTTTTTCTTTGACTATTCGACTCGCTTCCCAATGTTCCAAGCAGTCCAAGACCATACCGGAGGAAACAACAGCAACTAAGCCCGATACAAGGCATCGGTTCGCCCTGGGTACTTTCTTCATACGCATCGTGCTGTTGCAACGCTTGCGTGCCATTGACTTGGAGTGCTGGCAGGAATACCTTACATAGCACGGACAATTGTGATGGGATTATTGGGTGAGGGAGCCGGAAGGGCATGAAAGGGTACGGAAGAGGGGGGTCAATGCCAGTGTCGTACGTCTTTGACGCTGCTGTGTCGGATCCCTGCCAATGGTAGAAGGCGTTTAGAGCACCGGCCTTAATCCCGCCTAGTTCAGAAGGGCGGTGGGCTCAGCCACCTTACTCAGTCCCATTGGGTTAAATGCCTACAGAACCTCCTTTCTAGGAGGAGTCCACATGTACGTGTAAGTCCAAAGAATAGGCATGTAGGATTAGGTAGGTACGTATGCAGTAGCCAGCTGTTACATCGAGCCGGGAGCTACTAACAGGCGGTGCTTCGACTCCATGCAGGCTAGCCAGTTATGATAATAAGACGAGTTATGACCGTGAGCGAAGGGTCCGGTTTGTGTGCTATATTTTTAGCAGGTTTATCTAGTCGCGAAGCTCAGAGAATGATGATAATCATGATGATTTGCATATACACGACTAACCATCATACCGACTCAGCCGGGTGCTTTTTGTTCGGGTTCCTATTGCCCCTAGTCATACATATGCAGGGAGGCAGCGTCGCTTCAGCAACTGATATAATGATGAATAAATATGGCCAGCCGCTACTGTAGGTGATAACAAGAGCTCGACTAAGGCAAAGTCCCGTGTGACGAGACAACGATGAACCTGGATTTCGCCATTGGCTGCAATTCGCGCAAAGCAGTTTCCGTCCAGTAACTGATAGCTTACTAAGTCCTTAGAGTATAGCCACTGGGCCCTGCTCGGTGTTTAGTATAAGCGAAATAGATGGAACTTGAAAACGCCGGCGGGAGATGTAGGGCCATCTCCCCATCGTTGCTAGGCGCCTCGAGAGTAAACCGTATTCACTTCATCAAGCGAATTACACGACGCTACAATGACTTCTGACACCGGACATGCGGTAAACAGGTAACATATGCTTCTTCTCAGCTCTGTGCTACGTAAAGAACGTAAGGGGTCCCGTGCTCGCCAGATGAACGACACAGCAATCGTTGCCATACTCCATATTCATGGCACGTACGAACGAGTCGATAATAAAAGCCGATTCCTTCTTGGATATCCAAGGCCACGGGTTTACCGAAAGGAAGTTTTTCGTGTAGTGGGCGCTAGTCTTAGTTGGGCATTTAATAGGTTGCTAGCGAAGGATAGCAGATCATAGGTAGCTGCGTTAATAAATGAGATCCCGTACCTGCCTCTCGGGCAGAATCCGGTGACGTCTAATTTGGAGCGGACTTGGAATCGAAATTCGAGTTCAGATTTTTCTTGAGCACTTCCGTATTAAGCTATGAACTATTGATTGATCACAGTGCCCTTGGTGACAGAATGTTGTCGAGGCTGAGGTAGCTTGTGCTAGTGTTAAAGCACTGCTCACCCTATGCGCATCGATCAACGCCCATTTTTCAAGGGGAGAGAGGATGGTTATTAGAGGTAGGGGTGGTGGACAGAATAATTGATGGCGACAATTGAGCGTTGCGGGTCTGGACTCTATCAGATATTTTCGTCCACTATCAATTATTTTGTCCACCACCTTGGAGGTATACTGTTGGCTCAGAGGACCAAGCAGAAAAAAAGCCCGGGTGGGTTATCTAACTCAAGATAGATTGCAGCCTCATCTAGGGAAATACACTGGAATAGCCAATCTGACGTGGGAAGAGTCCCACCTGGCAGGGCTGGCTGGAGGGTATCGGAATGTTCGCAAGACAGCCGTGGCCCTTCCATAGGACACCTAGAAAGAGTCGCGTTAGTTGCAGATTTGGTGAACGCTGGGAAGGTGGGGCCCGAAGAGCCCTGTCCGAGTTATTCAGTCAGAAGTTCCGATGCCGTTTCCTTGCTAAGGGAATGAACCAACCTGGATTAAGGCACAAAAGCCTTACGAGCGACAGGGTCAACTTCGGTAAGTTCTCCGAAACGGCCACTAGCCCTAAAGTGATATGAGCGCCTGCGCAATTGTTTTCGTCTCTCCAAAACCCCTAGAGGATCTTCAAACGCATCGCTCCAAATGGGACGAGGATCCGTGAGAACCAGTGGGGAAACATCATTAGGTTCTTAGGCTGCCTGGGATCGTGGGAAAATACACTACGGAAAAGAACTCGAGTCTCTCGTGGCAGTGTCTATTGGAGCTTCAAATGTTCATATTCTGGCTACTACTGGTACAGTACAGTCGATAAGACGGCTCCCCAACGCAGCCACGGAGCCTAATGAGGAGCTACCACTCAGCGCCGAAGCTAGCTCTGGGCTCGCTCTAGCCTTCTTTGGAAGACACATGGTGCAGTGATGTCATCCCCGAAACTCGCCTAAAAGTCAAGACCTGTGTACTAGTACCTAGTATGCTAGGCACTACTCTAGTTAGGTATGTACAAGCAGGCACGAAAGATGCCGGAACGAGAGAGTCTCCGCACTCCACAAAGCTTCCTGTAAAGTTAAGCCCAGAGTTGTCGGCTCAGGCAAAACGCGCAGATGTGTGCTTCTCCTACCAAAAAGATTTACCTACTCTATACTCTAATCTACGTATGATGTCTTAATACGTGTTTCACTTCTATACAGCCAGCCACCTGCATATTATGTTTTGTTGAATTCCCTATGTGGATACCCAAGTTGCAATAGCAACACTATACAAATAATAGGTAAAGTAGCGACCACGCGCACTTTGGGTACCTAACATCGTCCCTCCCGCCTGCCTCCAGCCGACGCTTTTGTCTTGAGCGGATTAATAAGATGCTCTGTGTAAGAGGACGGAACTTCGGTCGCCAAAGAGACCCAAGCGAGCGAGCCGGCAAGGTATGATGCCTAGTAGCCGAATAGGAGACGCTTGATATAACTATTTGTAATAAGAAACCGACAAGACATAGCGTTCCCCGGAAATGTGGCATGACGGTCCCTGGATTTCCTACTAGCACGCATCACTCATAGGCTGGCTATAGATTGGTTTGATCAGGATATTCTTCGGAGTCAGATCTGACAATTCCCTTTGCCATGGAAGATGGATCCTTTCTGGTTGGCTGAAACAGCAGTTTCTCGTGTTCATTCATCGGGGCGCAGTCCAAGTGGGTCGAGCATCCCAGAGCATGGACGTGCTATTTGCCTATCTCGTCTTAGATCTATCATCAACTCCCCGACCCTGGCAGCCTTGGGTTCCCAGGTCTCATACCCTGACGATGGCGATGCTTGACCATCGTGGTTTGACGTCGAGTCGGCTCGACCCGAATAGGTAACCCATACAACGGCGTGCTCTCAATTTTCGACGAGATACTTCTTCGTTTTTCATGGAGTCTCCTTTGGCTTGTTATGTTAGGGGTCACCAGTCAAGGCCATTACAGGCTCGCTACAGAGTCATGCATGGTTTTGTTGGTAACTGGAATAGTTCTGCATCATTGCCAACAACATTTGCACTGCTTGATTCAAATGCGTCAAACGTTATCCTATGTCTTGAGATATGGTTCTCAAGGCGACTGCATATGCGCCTAGACATCCTTCAGCGCGGCCAAATGTTTTGCAGGCCTGGGCAAGTCTTGTGCCGCTTCACCCATTTGATGCAAGGTTCTAGCAGCGTGCATTAGAGAGCTTCTCTGCATCTACACCATACCCCGATCGCCACACTACATTGACCTGGCTGGTGTCCTTGGCCGGCTACACATGTATATAGTCATTCAGCTTGCCCACGCGATCCCGTGCGTCAAGTATGACAGCAAAACCTCCGAGAGCAAACCCCAGCTGCAGAGGGTCTCTCCCGAGTCTCCGGGTCCCAAGCGAGTAGGGGTCTGCCGGTGCTTGCGTACAGTACAAAAGTACCTACTTATGTGCGACGTCCCGCGACTCTGGAAGGTAGAAACCGCTTGCCACTTGCCGCTTAGATGTAACGAGTGACCCTAATATCCCCTGCAAGACCGACCAGTACGCCTACTACTCCTCTCACCACCGCTTTTATTTTCATGAGATACAGCTTTCGTTGGGGACGTGATCTGGTGTCGACAGGTTACCAACGCGCATTTCACAGAGTCGGGACGTTTTGGTGGGGGCAGAAACAAAAATTCGCCTGTGTGGTGGTTAGGGAGGTACATTGTAGATGTTGTTGTTGAGTGTTGCTGCTAATGTTGTTGTTGTTGTAGCGCCGGTACTCGTACACTGTACGCACTTTGCTGTCTCACGTACATACTAGGGCTGCCTAGGTACATGCATGTACATCAGTAGTCAGACTCTGATATGGACGTTTCTATTTTTAAGTTAACCTTCGGCGCCGCTTGCGATCCTTGTGACCCTACATGTCGCCCATCGGACCAAGACCCTAGCGGCGTCCTCTTCCTGTCTCCTATTCGCCGAGCGCATTTTTCTTGAATTGGATTCCAATCAATTTTCTGTGCAGTTTTCCTTGCCCAAAGTGAGATCCCACTGATCATCACCGGATACAACGTTCCATACTCTCATAAACTTCGTTTCCAAAAGGTCTTCTGATCGTCGAGTGCTCGACTTCGGGCAAGCGAGTATAGAAATATCATCGTCCTCTTTTCGCATTGGTCGACATGCTACCGCATACGACAAGTATGGTGCCCTTTCAAAAGTTGAAGGCTCACTAGACCTGTCTAATGAGATGCATCGTTCAGTCTTTTTGTGGATTCGTCCCGAGGCAGTAATGCCCGACCGCGCAATATTTGCCGATGGACCCTGAGATAGCAGCACCGTCCTCAAAATGCAACAAGGAATTTGCCGAGCGGGGATCATGACAACAGATCGTAGATTCCACGAGATATGGGTCATTACTGAGACTATTCTATGGGGCGACGGACAATGGGGCTTTCAGATATCCGCCCGCATACCTATTCCATGGCTTTCCTTCACTGTATACATAAATAGTACTCATACATACATTCATATATATACATAGAGATACATTGCCTGCCATGCCAAGGATCGATAGATGCTGCTGCGTGCCGTTCATCGACTCCGCGACAACACATGAAAAGCGGTGAGCGCATTGCTCTGCTGCTTCGAATGAGTTAAAAGTAAGAAGAGGCAAGAGACGGAGGATTGCTGTACGTAGGTACTACAATCTTAGGGAAGCTAACCTAAAGGCTGAACAACCAAGTAGCCTGCGACTTTCCGATGGGCATTGCTGGAAATCTTGAGCGTCTATCTGTCCACTTCGGTAAATAGGCAACTTAGCTTTCTCCCTCGTCTAAGCTTTCCGAAGCAGTAGTCAGTTGGTTAGCCTCCCCCATACTACAGTTGGACCCTTTCGCTCCCTACAGAGAATCAGCTGTTATCTATGTAATAGGATAATTAAGCGGTCGGGCGTAGGGCGCCACATGTTCGACCCAGGCTCAATTAAGAAGAGAGGGAAAGGGAAAGAAGGTGTTGAACAGAAGTTACACACCAAGAATCGCTCTAGAGGAGCGCCTAGAGGAGGAACCAGGGCGGGAAAGTCCGGTGTCTTCTATGTAGGTACTGGTAAGTAATTGAATGCACGTAACGGCATCCCGCAGTTGCGCCAACCCCTTAGACTTATTACCCACTGTAGCTCACTGCAATCGACATGACGACAAGGTGTGTAATGCGAGCAACCGATTCACCCCAGCTTTTCTAACGGTTACCGATACACCTCGGCCAAATCTATTTATAGGGCACCACTTATTCCAGGAACGGTTAAATACCCCTCTCGCCTACTGAACCCCGTCAGAACTTAATTCGTGCGGCTTTCGAATGGCTCTCTGGTTGACTGACAGATCCCGATGAACGTCATCCACCTCGGCCGATTTGCCGATCCGCGCTGCCAACTGCTGCCAACTATTAGTTGGTTGAGCCGGAGCCACCAGGAAGCATTCGCCGCCAACAGCCCTGTATTCGCCTGTTTTCCGACTCCGTCGCATTCATAGCCGCCGGATCTACCGGTTAATGATTTGTCCAGCCACGCCCGTAGACGCCGCTTTCGGTGGGGATTTCACTTTTGCAAAGCCTAGTTAGTTCTCTTGCCCGCCGTCGGTGTTTTGTGTCGACGGAGCGTCATCCATCTTTGTCGAGGTCCACTGCATACCTTGGTGATATGATAATCAGGGGGTGACCTATGACCCGAGAGCTCTATGCAGCAGCTACTTGGTAGGTAAGTTCAGCTAGGTGTCATGTTGCCAGGGTCTTCCTAGGACCCTCCTGTGAGCCTCTTACGACAGGCCTCGGTCTTTGCGAAAAGCACACTCTTGGGTCTCCGCGGGCGGACTACATCCTTATTAATCTATACGCCAGAACCGGATACAGATGTAACTTTCTGCAACGCAGCGGTTCTTAAAAGTAGACTAGCCAGATCCGCTCTCGGTCTGGCGTTTCGTCCGCGCTGGTGACCTTCCGTCAGCCGTTACCATTCCGCGCCTCGCGCATAAAGTACCGCAAAATTGCGGAATAGCAAGTGTTATACATGTTCAACCAGGCCACTACAGCCGCAGAACCTGCACTGCTGAGCTGATATTCGTCATAGAATCGTCGACTTTTGCGGGCCCCCATTTACAAACACACCGCAGCTTCCCATCGCGATAAGGGACGGTGTAGACTTCCAACTTATTCAAGCACGAGTAGAATCAAAAATGCTCGAGAACTTGGAGCGAGGGGTCTGCCGTATGTGCGGAGCAGCAACAGATCTTACTTGAGCTTCAGTTCAGTCGAATGGAGGTCCAGGAATCCACATCAGGTTTATGCATGCTTCGACTATAATAAGCATAAACTTTCGCATGTCAACCCTGATTCTTGGCTTCACGGGAGGTTTGATTTAATAATCTCGAAGTGTCTTTTACATCTAAATGACGGCCGAATCACATACAGTAGGGTCGCTTCTGGGTTGATGCCGACCTTTTACTCCTCAGTCACCGTGCCATTACGACACTACCAGCCTCATGTTACCCCTTAGTTCAAAGTCCTAAGTGCACGGGAACACCAGGGTTTTAACATGAGTGTTTGCCGTATCTAGGGCTTCACACAGCACCAGATAGGCAACGTGTCTGGTCACACATACAAGGTCCCTCAACTGCCTGCAAATTGCGCATCACATAGCACCAATGCAACAATCCAAGCAGAGTCCTCGCGTTAATTTCACTCCGCAGTGTCCGGACAGTAACTGCGACTGAGCTCCCGGGCTGGCGGCAATGTGTTCTCCTGAGCTATCGAAGTCATCATGCCCTGCATACGAGGACCAACTGGAATGCATGCTGCAAGTCGTAGGCGCGAATTAAGACTCACTACGAAGCCGATTACAAGATCTGTAACTATTCAACTAGTTCGGAGAGTCCTTTGAGCACTTATTCCTATTATGGAGCGGCACACCAGCGCGAGCAAGGCTTCTAGCTACATGGACCGAGTTCAGTCAACATGCAGTCATAGCTGCTCCTAGCCTCGTCCTATCAGGTGGACAGGAGGAGAGTTGAACGACCGAGCGGATGATGGCCGTACATATACTAGTACGCTACTTGTTCGCTGGAACTGCTGTGGAATTCTGATAGGCTCGTGGCACTAGCATGAAGGTATTGTGCATCCTGGGCCTCCGGACCCTGTCGAACGGGGTCATAAGACGAAGTCGTTATTCGGCCATTGGATATGCACCGATGCTATAACACGGCCCCGTACTAACGCGTCTAAATAGGCCAGCTATACCTCAACTCCCATATTGCCCTCCGGTACATAGCCATCGAGTGAGCAGGCTGGTGTTATTTCATTATCCGACATCGTCGTATTGAAAATCATCCCAAAGAACAATGCGCGAATATCACACCACCAACCACATACCGGTAGTCTCTGCTTTTTGAAGTGTCATGCTACGTGGCGTGTGCTTGGATGCTATATGGAGGGCCTGTGCCGAATGCGAGGTCTCGACGCGGGTCCTGGGATAGGCCATGGTGATAATTAGAGCCAGCGCCCCGTCGGTGGCTCAATAGCCCGGGGCACCATAATGCAACACCTCGTTCCTTTACCCATTGAGGCTCCGATTATGTGCGTTATTTGCATATTATATCACTTGACTAAGACGGTATGGGATGAACCGGAAGGCAATAATTCCGTTACATCCGCCCTGGTTTGTTGAACGGGAGTTGGCGGGGAGGAGTGGTCATGGGTAGGGGCTAATGAGCAGAAAGAACCGATACGTAGGAATCGGACATTGGAAGAGGCCGCACCCCACAGCCTCATTTCTGGTGTTGCCGTACGGCACACTGTAATACGTCTGGACGTTTGTGGCACTCGAGGGAACCATGGTCCATCCCGTTGGCTTCCGGAATCTTCGCTCAGGTCGGTCGTTAGCCTCGTGAACACGGCAGACTTGTACTCAAACTCTCAATAACAACTTTTTTTCGGCGTCGCACTACCTCCGTACTGGTGGTGTCATGGAGCATGTCATCGACGTTCCATCTAGCGTCCACCGAGCGTGCCGCTGGCTGCGAGAGGCGCACGCCAACGAGACCAATAAGCCGAGTCATTCAGTCTGGAAATAGGCTTCTCGCGACGCCAATCAGGCTGACCATCACCACTCTCCCTCTTTGTGCCTTGGAGCCCCAGCATCGCCGGCCGACGAAGCACCGCGGGTTGCTTAGCTGCAGCCAGATGCCAGACAGCCTTATGCCGATCAGGGGGTCCTTGACGACTTAACAACATGTAGTTGATCCGAGAAACCGGCACGTCTGCAACACCCACTAAGGCCTTCTTCCAAGCCTAGCGTCGCGCAAGCGTCCGTCACTTTGCGTGCAGGCAGGATTCACCCCCGGAAGCGACAGTCGCATGCGCTGCTACGGCATTGGACGCTCAGAGGGGTGTGGGCGGCCCCAGATTCTGAGCGTCAGCAACGACTTGAAAGCCATTGGACCCCATTCTTCAGATGATGACCGGCAGTTACATGCACACTACGGGCATCGTATGGCGTCGCGCGGTACAGGATTGGGCACAGCCCCTCGTGTCATGTACGGACAGTATGCATGCACGCCCTGACGTCTTATACTTGCTAAGGTGTACGAAATTTCACGTTAGGCAGCGCCGCAGAAACTACCGCGCGGCGATCATTACTCGGCCAGTTCGTTTCATCGGCGCAGATTGGAACGTAGCATTCCGTGTCGGCGCAGCCCTACGCGTCAGTTTCACCGCTTCGTACTGGGTAGGGCGGGTTTGTTGTTTCGAAGAACGGTCGGCGTTGTGGGCCACTGGTACAATTGGGATGTTTGCTGTAATTGAGGTAAAGCACGAGGTACCTCCAGACGACAGCTCGTGCTGTCAGCTAGCCAGGGGTACGAAACGCACCCCATATACGGAAGAGCGTTGCTATTCGGGCTATATTGATTTTTCTAAACGGGCTATGACCCACCTGTAACAGCTGTTGCCCCACAAATGTCGTCGATGGTACATGCAATCCTACCCCTTATCAACCGGATTTAAAAATACACCTAAAACAACGGTCAACCAAGGATATCATCTTATTGCAACCCCAACACCAGCATTACGATATAAACACAATATATTGCATTAATAGAATCACAGCTGCCGGAATGGAAAGACGTTATTATGAAGCGTAGTTGCATAATATTCTTGTTGTTACTAAGTACGGAAATGCACCAGTAATTTTCGCAATTAGGATATGGGCGTTGGTTCAAGAAGGTTGTCGGAATGCATATAATGGCAATAATGATTCTGTATGCAGGAACTCTGGAAAACGGGTACGTTTTAAAATGTTTTCATATAAATGGAGAAACTAGGAAGTACTGGGGTCACACGATAGAATGGCATACAGCCGGCAGGGTGGGGCTATAGCCCGTCTTAGAAAAAACATATAGCGCGAATAGCAACGCTCATACGGAAAGGCCACGTACTGATCGGCGTAAATATGTTCCGTAGCTAAGCTATCTCAATGTTACCTTCCTAAAATCAGGCTCTTTGTTCTTGAGATGTCGCTGCGCATGCGGCGCAAGTATGGCTAAAACTTTACAAAAACCTGTAGCTTTCGATACTCCCTAACGCAGACCTATAAAAGCCAATAAAACCTTAAAAATAGAGCTTAATAGAGTTTTAATTTTTTAAAAAATATTCGAAAACATCTTTATATATAATTTTTAATACTATGTGATAAATAACTAGTAATAAATATTAGTTATAACTATTTTAAAAAAATATTTATGTCAGCAGTTAGTGCTTTAAACGTTGCTAGCTGATAAGCTTTATAGCTCTTGCCTTATTAAAATCAGGCCCTATTTTTGAGGTTAGGGCTGCGCCGTAGGCGCAGCCGTGGCTAAAGCCTTCGGCTCTAGAAGTACCTGCAAGGGTCAAATGTATCGACTAAACCTCATTAAGAAATTTTTTTACAAAAATAACAAAACCTTAAAAATAAGGCCTAATATTTTAATATAAAACTTTTACCTATTTACCGGCAGGTTTATATAAATTATTAAATATAATTTTAATTTAACGTTATTTATTTTATAATTACGAAAAATTAATTTAAAATTAAAAATTTTATCGTTTTATATATATATAATTTTAATTAAAACAGAATTATTATTATTAATTAAATTAAATAATTAAGGTTTTATTTATCGGTATAATATAATTATATATTTTTTCTCGTTAATATAATAATAATATAACTTTACGAATTAAAATAATATCATATAAAACTTGAAATCGTTTATAACAAAGCCCGAAATATATTTTTTTTCTTAATTAATTAAATACGTAAAATATATTAGACGGTTTAAAAAATATATTTTAATTTTTTAAAAGCTTAATTTTTAAAAATAAAACGTTTATTTTTATTTAATAATTTTACGAGTTTTTCGCCGATATAAACGTTATTAACTTATACGTTAATATTAAATATATAATCGATAAATTTTATAAAAACTTTACGTCATCGGTTTATTCGTTTTATATTAAATATTATACTTAATAAATAAGCTCGTATTTTAAAAAAAAATTGTTTAATACGACATATAATTTAAATTTCGAAAATTTTTTAATTATTTAAAGCTTTATTTTAATAATCTATTTAATTATTATTTAAATCGTATTATTAATAAAATTAACCCAAAAATAACGAATTTTTATATTAATAATATTATATTTTACTTTTATTTTAATATTTAAGGACACGAAAAAAGTTAATTTAAAAATAATTAAACTTATAATTATTGAATAATGTAATTATATTATTTTCGGTTTTAAATAAATATCGAACGATTAATTTTAAATTATTATAAATAATCTTATTTTCGAATAATAATATATTTTAATTATTATTAATAAAACATATTTATTATCGAAATAAAAAGATTTTCGGGTTAAATTTATTTATATCCGTAACTTACGTTTTATTTTTTTCTTATACATATTAATTTACGTATATTATAACTACCAGTAACGTTATAAAAAAAAAATTGCAAAATATAACGGCTTTCGTAAAACCGGCGATTTATTAAGATATAACTATAAAACGGAAATCCGGCAGTTTAATATTAATTGCCCCGAAATTAATATTATTATTTTCCTATTATCTAAAAATTAACATTCGAATTAAACGTATTTAAATTTTTTAATAATTAATATATCCGAAATATAAAATATTAACACTAAAATTTAATTCGATAACTTACATATTATTATTAAAATTATTATTTATGTTAATAATAAGGCAAAAATTATGGATATCCGTAATTATTTAATTAAAATCTTAATAAATTGAAAATATTTACTAAAAGTTATAAAAAAGGCGATTAAGTTTTATAACGCCGAAATGCCTTACGGGAACCAAGTTTACGTATATAACAAATTAAAATAACTTAATAATTTTATTCGTATCGTAATATTTACTATCGCTTTTAAATTAGGTATAAATATTCCGGATATTAATCGAATAATATAATAGGAAATTCCGAAAAGCTTTTTATTAAAAAATTTATAATAACGATTCGATTAAACGGTCCGTAGTTATAAGCAACTAAATATAATTAACCATAAATAAATTATAATATTTGCACCATATTAAACGTTTAATAAGTATAAAACCGAGCCGTTTATTATAAAAAAGATTAAAATAGCAAAAAAAGCCCAGGCCCGGCGGGTCAAAAACCGTACTATTTTTAAAAATATAAAAATCGCAATAAGAATTAACGTATTTAATTCGGATAATAAAAAAAACGATACGTAATTTATCGCAAATAACCTCGATTAAAACAAAATAATTATCGAATTTTAATTTTATTGTTCGGTTAATTAAAATAATATTCGTAAATTTTCGAAATGAAATAATTTTAAGTTACGGATCCGAACGAAAATAAAGCCTTAATAATATACGTTATTTAACGGTAAATATATTCGTGAAGTAATTTTAAAATATTTAAAGAAAAATAAAGATATTATATTAAGAAAACCGTAATAATTTTATTCCGGCTGGATTTTATTATGCAAGGTCAGTGCTATTAGGTATCTAGCTATGTACAAGCTGACGCCGACACGAAGTCACACAATATATACATACACGTCTAGTAACACGACGCGACCGGAGAGCACCTCCAAAAACCGTACCTACAGGCGGGCCGGATGAAAAACCAGTAGGGGTCATAAACACGATGACAAACAAATGGAAGTACACGATTGATTGGTTCCAGAGCCCCACCAAGCTCCAACGCCCCCAACCACTTCAAATCAATTGGCGCCGACACGATACAGGAGCCAAAGCTCCTAATAGTCCGTGCAATAGGCTTGGCGCCATCCAAAGCACGTTGTCCCAAGCTGGATTCGAACCAGCTGTCCTGTCGCAAGCTGAGGTTGCCCAAGCCTGCAGCAAGCGCGCGAAAAAAGAACATTTAGGCTCGCGACCACTGAGCCATTGGGACCTGGATTTTATTATAACTTATATATTTTTGATTTTATTTATATATCCGAACCTTTAAATCCGAAAATATTTATATAAAAATAACTAAAAGCCGGTTCGTTAAAAAAGGTTATTTAAAAATTAATAAAATCTGATATAAACAACGGATAAACGAATTATTTTTTATATAATCTTTTCCGTTAAACGGTAACGAAATAAAATTAATATTTATTTTTATTAAACTTAAATAATTTTTGCTCGATATATTTTCGAATAAATTAAATAAAGTTAAAAGTTTTTATTTAGTTTAAAACGTAATCGAATTAATTAAAACGGTTCCCGGATTTAATAAATAATAATGTTAAAACGTTTTAAAAATTTATTTTTTATTTACGTTATATTTAATTACGCAAAACCGGTATTTTTTATATCGTAAAAAATATAAAAAACTTTCTATAAACGGCAAAATTTGCTTAATTTAAAATAATAACGCGGTATTTTTATATTTCGAATGAATTTATATAAATTACGGATTATAACCGCGTTATAAGTTTAACAAATATCGAAAAAAATCGCGTAACCGCCGTAAATTATATTCCGTTTTAATTAAAAGTTTATTAATTATAACCAATCGGTTTAAATTAATAATTAAAAACTTAATAGTAATCCTAGCAATTTAAATACTAACCCGATATATAGTTTATATGTTTTCGTTATTCGGAGTTACGATCCCGGTTATCGTAACGCCTATGTTCTTTTACGTAATCCGTAATATAATAAATAATTTTAATTAAAAGCCCGTTTTGTTTTTTTTTTTTATAACGTCGGCTTAAAATCTATAATTTCTTAATATTTTTAATTTATTAAAACCGTTTTCGTTACCGTACCCGTATTTATTTAATTCGTTTACTTTTATATAGTTATCGAAATCGTTGGCATTATTAAAAAATAACAATACGTAATTTAACGTTATAAATAATATATCGAAAAATAAAGTCGAAATAATAATCGTTATTAAAATCGAAAAGTTATACGTTATAAATAAACGGTATTTATTTAACGATAGTAATAATTATAATATTAAATTAAAAATTAAAAACCGAAACCCGGCCGGTTTTAATTAAGGCGGATAATAAAAAACGCGTTCGGTTTCGAAACGGGGTTGCGATTGTTAATAAATAGGGTATATTAAAGGTCGAAACGTAACGTTATAACTTTTTACGGTTTTTAACGGTATATCTTTAAGTTTATTAAAGTACGGAACGTTATAAATATATTTTTTTAATTTATTTAAATTCGTTAAAGTACGGAACGTTATAAATTTTTTTTTAAACTTATTTAAATTTTTACGAAATATTAACGTTATTTTAAAATTTAAAACGATATTTCTTTTATATTAAAATAACTTAATTGCGTAAAGTAGTTAAATAATATAACTATATTTACTATTTTATTAATTTTAAATTCGTTAAATATTATATAAATATTAATTTTTCTTAATCCGAATTAATTATATATTATTATAAATATATAATAAACCTTATAAGCTAAGAAAATCAACGAACTTTAATATTATATATTATAAACTATAATTTATCGTAATTATTAATAAATTATTTTTTTAAATTTATAACTTTTTATTTACGACGTGGAATTAAAAAAATTTAAATTTTATTTTCAGTTTTTTTTTTCGGACTTATTATATTAACTTTTAAAATATATATATATTTTTTTTTACTTTTAAAATACCTTAATTCGGATCGATTAATTAACGTAAAGGATTTATTATACGGATAAATAAATAATATTGATAATTTATTCTTAATATCGGGAAAGCTATTTTTTCGTTATATATACAGCTATTCCGGCATCCGTTTTTTTTAAGTACCAGCTTAAAATATTTAAAATTCCGGTTTTATAATAAATCCGAAACTTTTACGTTTTACAATTTTATTTGCTTAATTAAAGATTTCTCCGATTACGGTTTATTCGAATTAGTTAATTTAAGATTTTAATTAATATTTGCCGAATTTTATTATTTATTTTACCGTATTTTTTTAAAAGATTTTAATAATTTTATATCGTTACGGGCAAAAAATTTCCCCGAAAATCTAAAAATATTATTTATCGGTAAATATCCCGCTTTAAAGCTTATTAATATCTTGGTTTATAGTTTTTAAAACTAAATTCTTTAACGTAAAAAACGTATAAAGGTATAAAGTTTTTGTTATTTAATATTAGGGTTTTTTTTTCCGCATAATTAAAACCCCGGATAAATTTCGAAAATTTTCTTTTTAAAATCCTATATTTATATAACGAAAATCGGATAATTTAAGTAATTATTAAAAATTTCGGTATTAATATCGAATATATTACGGTACTTCAAAATTTAGTTTCTGTATATAATTATTTATTCGGCAGCTAATTATTTATAAATACGAACTTTTTTTTAGTTTAATATTATAAAGATAACGTTTATATAATATATACCATATAATATATCGCAGTTTTATATTTTTAATCGGAATTACGAAATGATTATATCTTTAATATTATCGATCATAAACGTTCGGAAACGTTAAACGGTCCGAATTATACGGGTTTTTAAAAAATAAGTACCGGTTAAATTTATGATATAAAGGATATTTATTTTACGGTTTTAAAAACCTATTATTTAATAATTTATATTTTTTATTTTGTTAATTTTATTATTATATTTTGGTATAATAAAAAAAAGAATAAAGCTGTATATTATTTTGTAATTTTGTTTAAGTTTGATAAAAACGGAAATTAGAAGTTATTAAAGTACATAAAAACGTTTCTTATTAACGTTTCTTAAATTATATATATATAGCCGAAATTTTTAAATAGTTATTTAAATATTATTTCGATATTATCGTTAATAAAATATGCGTTAAAAATTATATAACGGTAAACAAACCACGTTTTTAAGCATATTTTAATAAACTTAACCTTATTAAAGCCGTTTAATATTAAAACTTTATCGAAAATTTATTTAGCAATATTCATAAATAATTTATTAGCTGGTATAGAATTTAAAAAAACAATATATATAACTAAAGTTAACCTAAAAAATTAAACATTATAATTAATATAAATTATATTGAATAATAACTTGGCGGTATTTATATTTTTATATACGTTTTAATTTTTTACTAAATCGTTATATAACTTTCAGACGTAATTACCGTACTTTATTTTATTAAACGGTAATAATATTATTTTAATAATTATATATATTAAATGTTAAAAAATAAATATTTATATATAAATAAATTAGAAGTATTATAAATTTACCGACGGTATCTTTAATTAATTAAAACGAAAAATGGAAATTAGAAAAATAAAACGTATAAAATAAAATAAGGTTCGTATGCTAAATAATTTCTAGATATATATTAATAATAATATAAAATATATAAAGATTTATAATATATTAACGAAACTTATGAACTACGAATAAGTTATAAAAAATCTAAAAATAATTAATATAATTAAAATTAGGATTTAAGATTATATAATTATAAATATATAAATAATTAGGTTTATATAAATAATTAAATATTAACCGAAACTAACGTTAGTTTTTTTTTATAATAAAACAATATTTTTTAAAAAAATTTAATAACCGTATATAAATTAACCAAAAATTTTTTTGTCATAAAATAGTTAATATAATTTACAAAAATTCTTTAATTAAATACATATTGAATAAATTTATTATAATTACTTAATAAATATTT